>JAFFZH010015288.1:0-80706 GCA_018420115.1 Euura saliciscinereae | reverse complement strand
ATTCGCGTAACATCTTCAATTATAAAAGCTGACATTTTTTTCTATCGTAGAGGCAAAAGTTATTCTTCCACGTCGACTTGGATCTTTTTTTTTGTTTCGTCAGCTTATTTCATTACATCAATCCGCTAAGTCAGCGTCTTGTGTCTCCCGGGAATCGATAATCCACGCTTCAATTCCTGCCCTGATGAAGCTACGACTGCTCAGTCTTCAGCAAGGCAGGATATGAAGATCATTGAAGATATTTCATCATCTTTCCCAGTCTCAGTCTGCGGATTTCGTCGACGTTTGCCTCCGGTGTTCTCTACGTTCTAACGGTCTTCATTTAGTACGAAGGTACACCGTAGCTGCCGCTGGGCTTGCTTGGTGCTCCGTAGCTCGAGCTGGGTCCGCTTGGGTATCCGCCGAAGCTGGGTCCTTGGCTGATCTGGTTGAACTGGGCGACCTGGATGGCCTGTCTGATTCCCTCAAGATCCACACCAACGACGCGTGTCTGGTAGCTCGGTACTCCGTACTGTGGGCTGGGGACTCCGTATTGCGGAGAAGGTGCTCCGTAGCTCGAGCTCGGAGCGTATCCGCTTCCACCGAAGCCTCCGCTCTGCTGGGACTGGAGTTCTTCCTTCAGGATGATCTGACGGATCTGTTCGAGGAGGGCTCCGTCGACGGAAGCTCCTTCGCTGGTCTGGTAGCCTACGCTGACCTGGTTGTAGCCACCGCCGCCACCACCGCCGCCGCCGCCCAGGGAGTGTCCACCACCACCGCCGCCGCCTAGGGAGTATCCACCACCACCGCCGCCTCCCGACGAGAAACCACCGCCGGAGGGACCGCTGTAACTGTATCCTGAGGATACTGGGGGCTCGGCCAAAGCAACCCCGGCTAAGGCCAGAACCATGCACTGTAACAAAGATGAAAAGAAATTAGTTTTTGGCCTCGTTGATTCGTTTTTAGATGGAATTTCGAGACTGTTAGATTGGAGGATGAATCGAGAGTGAGATACTGAGGATTTGATTAGGGGTCAAAAGTTGACTCCTTGGGGTTCTGAAGCGCACGAGGGTCTGACTAGGATGAGTTAGAATAAATTGTCGACCACACGGCTGCAGGTGTTGATGAACGTTATTCAAAATCCAAAATGTGTTCACTATGATATTCTCCTTTGTATAGGGTTAAATTATTTTCTATCCTGGTCAGACACTGCGCGTATATCCCGTCACCTTGTTAATGTACCGCAAAATTTTGCACTAAAACTAAAACTGATTTTAAGATCGTCGCAGGCTCGCACTTTGGGGACGACCGATTAGCTTTCCCTCCAATTTCTCTCTTTTTTTTGTGGATATTTTTTTGTATCACTTTTTGCGAAGTATTCGTTGTGTCAATATCCCAACAATATGAGGCGATTTTGAATATTTTATCTGCCGTTGTAGCTCGTTCCTTACCGCGATCAATGGATTCATGTCGGCTTCTACGATGCCGCGTCTTTCTGTGACTCTGTGGATGAGTCTACGCCACCTTTATACCCCATTGACGAGGTACTGGACATGTGGGGGGGCCTCTTCCCCCCGAAGAAGCTACGCGGCCCTCTCTAGAGTGAGAGTATTTCTACAAGAAGGTGATCGGCCCTCCTCTGCAAGCGCTCACCTGCCCCCTGTCCACCTCGTCAGCCCCGGAGCTCCACTCGTCGCATCAGGCAATACGAAAAATAAAAAAAAATATACCCGACAAAGTTATTATCATTATTTTTTATCGTTGCACAACGTCGGGAGACTGGCTCCGTCGTACGATGAAATCAAACCCTGCGGTTCGATGCAAATGACGAAGGTGGCCGAGGCTGCGTCCTAGACCTCGGCAATTAATTGTCTGCAGGAGTCTGATTCTGGTCGGTTTCGTGACACCAGAACGTTTACTGTTTGCACGGAACGATTTTAATTAAGCTCTCGTAGTTTTAATTTTCTCGATTTTTTTTATTGGTCAAGGATTGTGCAAGGCGACCTTTGACATATCCTCAGCGCTGCATATCCTTGGGTATCGCTCTAGATTTTCTCCGACGACACGCGGACTGATTTGCTCGATTTTGCAACGATATGACGTAATTGGTGGAGAGGAAAACTGTCCTCTGCTATTTTCTTCACGGTTATTTCTGACTGGCGTTTTTTTTAAATCGAATGGGTCTCGTGTATGAGCGAAGAAAGCAAACTGAATCTGTGCCACTGTATACGGTGGGATCAAAGATTGCGCGTTACAGTTGAATTAATTTTAAAGAATGACGAAACCTTGCTATTTCAACGTTTAAATGTGACCACGTGACTTTGTGGCTTAATTTACGGTAGTATTATATCGGAATAACAACAAGACTATAACGTTTGAATCTTATACCCACGTGCTACGGTATATGAATCTAAAAAAGATTTTCGTTGGGCAATGTTTCGTCAGTCCTCGTTTCTTCAAATTTAAGATTGCGTACAAATGATAGTTTTCCGTCGACTATAATACCTCGAACCCCAAACTCTTCCAGTTCTTTCACAAAAGTTTGTCGGGTTCATTCCCAAAAGATCCCGGATTTAATTAACCTCGTTAACACCGTTTGTTTCTCTTCGCCTAATTACATCTAATCCAACGAGGATCCGAAGCTAATTCGGTTACTAGGTAGAAGGACAATAGGCCAGTTAAAATTTAAGACTGAAATTAATTCGGACAGAATTTCCGAACGAATGAAAGTGGACATCGAGGTGTCCGTTCTTTTGCACAAATGAACAAAGCTAGTGATTGACAATGACAGGTCGACGGCTCGCGGTTCCGTGTAAAGGAAGAGGTTAATGTCAAAGGTGAAACCAGGGTACTTATTCGCTTTGGTGCGCTTAGGGAAATCATTCTGATAGCTGTTCCCTCGCATTTGACCTGGTTTCGTGCAACCGGTAGCGGGTCAACGGTCTCGTATTTTATTCGGGGAGACGCGAAAACGAAATTGAGCTGAAAATGAACGTTTCAAGTTTTCCTGTACACTTTCGTTGAATAATTCATCCCAGAGGAATATGGGTCTCGAAAAATTACTCAATACCATCGATCGTTGAAACGATTACGTCGTTTTATTTATCGGCTATTCATGATATCCACTACATCAATGCTGATGATCTGATTTGAATAAATCATTCACAACCATTCGGAGTAAGAATGAAGAGGGAAAGGGCTTAATCGCTGGTTTAATGAGTCCGAAGACTTCGATTACGAATCATTTCTCTCATCGTCGACGAGACGACAGACGTCAAATCGGCGTGTAACGAAGTCTGGTTTGCCACGGTGTCGTCACCGGAAGTAACTAGGTAGAATGAAACTGGTTTCCCCATTGTGCCATTCGTGTATAGAGATCTCTAGGTATCGTACAAGTGGGAACTCTTCTGCTTTCTTGGTATAAAATTATCATAACAATTAAAAAGTAATGTAATACTACAAGCGATAGGATATAATGAAGAATAAAGAAGAATGAAGAAATAAATGAATGCGTAAAAATGTGTACATAGTAACTCTAATTGTAAACCAAAATGTCAAAACTCTGCTTTTCACTCGCACCTAATTCTCAATCTTTCCTTATTCGTTTCGTGCAGTTGCTCAAATGATATATGTGCAATTCATGTAACTACTTTTTAATTATACTTTAACGCGTGACTCAAGTTTACTTCATCGGATTAACTATTGACACAGTTAAATCCCTGGCGCTACTTTTGAAAAAAAAAACGTCACTCGGCACCCAACGATGTTATTCAATCGATGCTCATATACCTTCACGCACGTCGACGTGTGAGTGTCGATGTAAGTGAGGATACGTTTGACGAGAGGTATGAAAATAAAGTGTATATAAAAATCAGCGACAAGACTACTTTCAGTTTGATTTAGTCGGTGATTACTGTTGTCATTATTAATATTACTTAACGTCTATAGTCGCTTCCATGCCACGCAAGTTTTCTATCGATAAAAAGAAATAAGAAAAAAAAAGGAGAAAGAAGTCAAACGCGCTGTAATTAAATCCGAATAAAAATTCCTGAATTTCTTAATTTCTCTTTTAAACATCTATGAAACTTAATCACATCGAGTATAGAGAAACTTTTGTCACGTATCTAATTTAAAGGCGATATCTAATTGAAAATTCAATTTTTTTTAACGCTCTCATCTTATTCAGTATATGGGCAAAATTTCACCAATTATCGACCAATGTTTGGGCCCGAAGAAATCGATTTGCCTCAATTTTTTTCCTCGCATTCTGTGAACCGAGATCGGTAGATTCACCAAGTTTCAGCCAAATAGGACTTACCGTTCACGAGGAATAGGATATTCAATTTTGAGGACAAAATTTTTTAACGCATTTTTGACGTACTTCCAACGTCACAATAAAAATTCGAAAAAATACGTTTTCTATGTGAAAAACTCTCAGCTTTTCGAATTCATTTTTTATTTTTCACTAACTCTGCTAAAACCAACTCAAAAACATGTTTTTTGACGAAAAACAGCGATTTCTCCTTGTGCTCAATGTATTATTATTCGTTTGAATTTTTATTCCGAAAGCTGAGATTTTTTCAGTTAGAGAAACACATATTTTTAGAGTGGGACGGCTACGTGGTCGCATGTGAGATACGATTAACCTCTTGGCAGTGATGCGAAAATGGGATTTTCGTGTCACTTTTGTGTTTGAAAAAATGTTCATTGAAATTTTCTCCCGCCATATTTGCTCCGCCATTTTGAATTTCGGGAATCTGATGTCATATTCGGATTCAGCTCGGGATTCACCGACCTCGAAAATCTGAAGATACGCACTTTCATCGGAATCAAACTGTTTTTCGAATTTGCTTCCGCCATATTGGATCCGCCATTCTGAATTTTGAAAATCTCATTTCAGATTCGGATTCAGTGACTTCAGAAACCGTAATATTGAGATTATAATAAATATACCTATGAAAATTTTTTTCAAACACAAAAGTGGCATGCAAATCCCATTTGCGCATCACTGCCAAGAGGTTAATCGTATCTCACATGCGACCACGTAGCCGTCCCACTCTGAAAATTTGGGTTTCTTACTGAAAAAATCTCAGCTTTCGGAATAAAATTCAAACGAATAATAAAACATTGAGCACAAGGAGAAATCGCTGTTTTTCGTCAAAAAAACTGTTTTTGAGTTAGTTTTAGCACAGTCAGTGACAAGTAAAAAATGATTTCGAAAAGCTGAGAGTTTTTCACATAGAAAACGTATTTTTTCGAATTTTTATTGTGACGTTGGAAGTACGTCAAAAATGCGTTAAAAAATGTTGTCCTAAAAATTGAATATCCTATTCCTCGTGAACGGTAAGTCCTATTTGGCTGAAACTTGGTGAATCTACAAATCTTAGTTCACAGAATGCGAGGAAAAAAATTGAGGCAAATCGATTTTTTCGGGCCCAAACATTGATTTATAATTGGTGAAATTAAATTGCCCATATATAAACAACCTGCTGACCATTGATTGCTCACTACAAGCCTACCTACCTACCTGAACCTCGACACGAATAATCAGATTGTAACAAGACACGCAAGGTACAAGAATTAATTACTAATTATTCCCGCAAATTGTTCGTCACAAATTCTGCGTTGAGCTGAAATTAAGAGCGATTTCTTCACCGAAATCTCACGCGTGAACCGAGATTAAATGAACGGAGGTCAACCCTTTGCTATTATACCGTTAAAATAAAAAAAGCATCTTGTTCGAGTCTGTTCGTAGAACGGTATTCGGTCACTCAGACACACTACAAAGGACAGTTGCATCCTATTGTATCCCCATTAGCACGCGTGACTTTCTCCGAGTATATGTAGCCGTCGACCAAGTGATTTCAGAGCTTTATCACGACCCGCACAATCCATTTCTCTCCAAGTTACATAACCCTCGACGAATTTCTGTTGTTAACTACGCTTAAAACACGGAAGTTAATTTTTTAAAGTAAACGTACGTTACTCAAGTCCTAATCAACACTTACAATCAGATTAATGATGAACAGGATTTTTTTTCTACCGTTAAAAGATATCTTCGTGTCGAATCACACTCGAATTTCTTGCCATCTGCATAGAGTCCCAAAATTCTTTATCTGCGGAAGCGAAAATTGGAACGGCATTGAATCAAAGGCTTATTTTAATTTGGGTCATCAAGGAGCGAAATTTAGCAAGGTCTTGCTAACCAGCAGTCTCCTGGTGTAGCTACAGATATTCCAGACGGTCACATCATCGCCGACAGTGGCACCTGCGAAGGTAGTCATTTTGTTAGAAATTGGGTCGAGTACTTATGCCATGCCCCCTTTTTTCCTTGAATCGGAAAAGGGTACAGAGTCCGTTTGTAGTGGTTCCGCCTAATGCGCTTGACCTCTGTACTTAGCTGTAATAATTCTCGAATACAATTTCACGCAAGTCGGGTTTAACCTGAAATTTTTTAAGTGAATTTATCTTTGAAGAGAGAAAGTTCACATCGTACGGATGCACCGACGGAATTTATCCGAAACTCTCATCAGTCTCGGCTGGTGGATAGAAAAAATTAAATTTTCCGTGATCAGCATGGAGAGGATATACACCGATATTAAGATCTAATATCCTCTTCTCAGCTTGAAGAGAAACTACGCCGCTGTGTTGTACCATGATCGTAAAAAATGCAGCTGCCCGACATCATGGAATAAATGAATGCACTTATCTCATACCCCGGCTGGTAGCATAAGTGCTGGAAATCGTTTTCACGCGAGTTTGCTTATGCAACGGCCAGTGGCCACTCGGACACTCTTTTCGAGACCATCGGAACACTATCGGTCTCTGATCACTCGCCACCTACACGTACGTGAAATGTCAGATGTAACATCTGAATGTTTTGAATTTGGTTACACGATCTGGGAGATTATTCAATGCTAACGCATTTCGACTTCCTGATTGAAAGTAAAGTTGCGAAAGATGAGGCCAGTGGTGGGCAATCATCTAGTCCAGAGTGCAGGCAGTGTACGTGAATCTCTATACTGTAACTGTCGAAGAAAACGATGGTCCGCAATGCATGCCAGACACGGGCAAAGAAGAGTTAACTATTGGCATCAGGAAGAGAAATACTTGAAACGTCAATGTAGCATCCTAGATGCCGTTGCTTCCGTGTGTGTTCACCTGCAATAATCGCCGTAGAAGAAATCACCTCTTCTTCACGCATGTATAGTACCTGACCCGAAGCAAAAGGCAGAACTCTTGGTCGCCTTCGTTGCGAGATAATGATACGGTAGCAGCGGACTGTAATTACCGTGGTTGTCGCTGATATAATATAATCCTACAGATTGACGTTTCTCAGAGAATTGGGTTCTCATTCGACCTCGTCTTTCGACTCCTGATTTCGATAGGGGACAAAGATTGGATGGTATGGTCAGCGTTGGTGATCTCGATTGACCGACTGACCAGATAAACAAAGATACACGAAACTTTCACGTACACGTACAGCATCCGGCGTATAAATAAGCTGAAAAGGATAACCAACGTTATACCCGCTCTCCGATGAATAAATTCTTTATTTATTTATATTTATATCGTATCGTTAAAATATATTAGTGGACTTTGAATACCGGTTGATTATGAATTTTAGCCAAGTATAATGATAATGTCGGAGGTATTTCATTTTTGCGAAAGTATTTTGGTCCAAATTGCGTTAGAAAGTCCAAGTTTTGAGACCGAGTCACTCGATACAACGGAGAACGAGACATCGGTGATATTCGATAGTCGGAAGGAACAAAAAAAAACTGCAAAATAACTCCGATCGAATTCTGAAGGGAGAAGCCAAGTGCCGGAAGGTTATTTTCTATAGCGACAGAAATTCGAGTCGTATTCGTAAACCGAACTGAAAGGCAGGTCATTTAACAAATTAACACTGTTGTAAGTTACAGTTAAACAAAGTGTCGAGGAAATTTGTGTGCGTCATTAAACGGGGATCACCGCAGAGACGCATTGCACTACCTACTGACGAGTGTAAAAATGACAGGTACTAAATTAGCGTCGACTTGCTCAGCTATAACCGCAATTGTGTAAAATGATTTACGTGACGTCTCTGCATGTACCTACACCGTGTGGTGAGCAACAGGCGAACAATTTCGTTGCTGCTTCCAAGTTCCCTCGGATCATCGAGCGTCTCTCTTACCATGAGCGAAAAACTGTTTTGTCAGTATGTTAGAAATTTGATTAAGGATAATAAAAAGTGCCAATATCGCTGATCGACGAGGCACTCGCCTCAGAGAACGTCTCGCTGTAGCAGGTCGTGGGTATCAAGACGCTCACCGTGGCTGTACCCCCTGGCACTGATGCGAATTCGTTCTATGTGAAGTAAAGAACCACATTAATGCCTGTGTCTCTGTGTGCGTACATCCGAGATACATCGGAGACCCAGAGAAGCGTATAAAAGCCTCGGGCATACTTTCGCTTGACCGCACGGTCGGCTTCGCCGTCGTAATCCACGAGTGCACTCTTGCCCTCTCCTCCGAGTTTACTAATTATTACCGATTCTTGCCTGGCTGTGCGATCACCAGTCGCGAATCGAAGTATTGGCATTGTAGGAAATATGCGCCATTGTCCATGAGGAACAGAAAGCACCCGAATCGCGCAGGGACGTTATCTCCTTTCTATTCCGTTCAGGAGTTCGAGTTTCGAGTGACCTTTTCGAAAAGGTCACTCTGGGTCCGGGGATTCGTATCCGTCCTCTAATCAGAACCCGATAAAATAAATTGGGACGTTGGCTTTCCGTTTCTCACAGCTGCCTCATTACACGGAGGATCGTCTGATTCACTTTCACGAAACGAGGGTACCGCAAACTGGAACAAAATTAACTCGCAAGGTGTTTCTTTCTCTTGCACTTATTACACGTTGTAGAACCATAATGACTTGCCCAGAGTCGAGGGAAGACCGTGGATCACCTTACATGGAAGTCATGCCTGTGTGCACGCACATCGATATCCAGCCGATCGTTCCAAGTGGCTCATTTCATCAAAATGATGTAACATTAATCTTCTGCAAAGTGTGAACACGACCCGCCGAATTTAATTTCTTTCCATTTAGGTTGGTGTAACCTTGTTAACCAGGAACGAAAAAATTCAGATCGAAAAGAATTTCCAAAGTCTGAAGGTGAGTCACTCTTACGGACAGCTGCAGTGACTTGGAAGGTATAATGCTGCACGGTGAAATACAATTCAGGTACAATTCGCCCGTCCTCGACCCGGACTTCTTCTCTTCGGGTCTTGACCTAGAGATTAGATTCCGTACACGAAGAGGAATGGGCGACACAACACAGTGGCCTGTGATCCTACGAGCTTTTGAATCCCAGTGTGTAATGCAGCTAAATTTTATAACAGTGAAAGCGAAAAGATTGCAATCAGCCAACCAACGGAGTGAGTGGTTTTTTCACTCACCGATTATTGACTACTCATTAGTGATAATAATTGGAAGTCACCTTCAATTATTATTGAGATCCACCATTTGCGGGAATTTCTAAAGATCAACAAAGTCTAATCAGGATTCACAGACACATGGGATGGGGACTTCCCAAAAGAATGTGTCATAAATAGTTGCTTTCAGATTTATCTTACTTACAAGATGCCTTCTGACTCTACTAAAGTTGCAGAAAGTAGGCGTAAAAAGATCAAAGACTCTATGTGTCGACGGGGTTTCTCTGATCTTACAACCAAGGCTGCTGCTTCCGTTGAATCTGGGCACGCATGACGGAATAATTTATTTTTTGTCTTTGTAATTTCAGTTTAAGTAAGCCGGTCAGTGAGTAAGATTCGTTCTTCATACGTGCAGAGTTTGCGAATTTTCTGGTCCACATGACCCAGTTGGATTTCAGGTTTGCCATGCCTCAAGGAATGACCTCACTTTATACCGAACGGCGGTGGTGCATTTACGCGCCTATCAGCCGCGGATAATGTCCCTGCGATAAAGTGACACGAGGGATCAAGAATTGTGCAACCTTTAGATCGAAGAACAGAAAGTCTGTAATTTGGTGATCATTATCCATTGGACGATTGCTAACAATTTGTTTCTTCTCTAGTGAGAAAAAAAGAGGAGGCACCGAAATAACTTGAGGCGCACCTTCGTCGTGAACTTTCGGAATTAACTTTTCTCCTGTTAGTTGAACCGTGAACGAATAAATGTTATTACCGAGATGATGCTCAACGCTAATATACCACGTGTGCTAATATGCCTGGATCATAAAGTAAAATTCGATTCGATCTTTTATTTTATTTTTTTTTTGCCAAATTCTTTCAGAATCGCAGAATATAATCGTTGTATGATCGCTTTACTCATGCGAACGCGCGGATCGCGTGGATCGAACGACGCAAAAAGATCTAGGACGAGGACACCTTGAAATTCTCCCAGACTTAACTCATTGCATAGCACTGTGTTATATCTGATCATTAGTGATGAACACCTATATCCAATTGTGCAACGGATCACATAGATTAGGATTTGCTCTTTTTGACGCACAACGACAAATTTTGCGTAAGTGGTGATCTGCGGTCTGCGATCTTGTTTTCACTTTCCGAGGTGGAAAACAAGTTGTTTTTTTCACCGAGGACAACCTGATCGACGAATCCTTGAGTCCTTTGTGTCCGTAACTCGTTGTTAACTTCAGACGATTGATATGTAAGATCGATTTAAGAGGTAGAATGATGTTTTGGGACCAAGTTTTGTGCCTGTTTGTCCGCAGGCAAATTCTATTTGCAAGTCTAGAGAATGAATGACCACAGAATTTTTGTTTTCAATACCAGTTTGACAAATTTCCGGATGTTTAAATTAGGAAAGCACGGCAGCAGTTTGCCTCAGGGCTCGAAACGGCCTTGTGAGCTATGTCTTTAAATTCTATTTTCTGAACAATTTTACGGCAATGTGTCAATGACAGGAACTTCCTGGCTGACCTTGATTTATCGAAATACTCATCCGTTTATTGAAACGCCTGTGACGATGCGAATCTTCTCCAACAACTTCTTGATGACACAATTTGTGATCCTGCATAATTTAACCGATGTAATTTTTATTGCGAGAAATTTAATCTCGTGATATTCGCAGCCTCCTTTTGGATCTATCTTATTGACAGTAATCGCATTAGATCTTTATATACGCCATTCGTCGCGTTTTAACGAGTATATACGATCGATCAGGTAACTAATGACAGATGAAGTGTCTGAGCAAATACAAACTGTAAAATCGACTTTCTGTGTTTACAAATCGTTAAAATCCTCTCTTCCCGAATTTTAATAGTTTCTCTTAAATGCCGGATGCGGTTAGAGACACTGAATTATAGTTGGTCAAATAAGTTACCGTGCAAGCCTGGCTCTTAGACTTGTCTAATAATCTTAGCAGCGTTAAACTATGCCCTGGATTACAGTGCAGCGCTAATTGCATGGTAATAAAAGACGTGTCTCTCCACGTGTAATTATCCACTCGCATGCAAGAGCCCTGGGTGAGATAGTTCCGGTAGAAAAGTGTAACGAAGACAGAAAGAAAAGACGCACACACGTTCCAATGAGACAAAGTTGCATTGAAATTTTCTTGGACGTGTAGATTCGCTTTGAAGCCAGATGAATGTTCGCCTTATGGCGTAATGTCTCTTTGCTCAATACCAATTTGTAAAGAATACATTGAACACCGGTAGCCACCAACGGCGAGCTTCTGGGCAAAGAAATACTCCGTCAAAGAACGGTGATTGTTTCACGTGGTGTGATTTCGGCTTTCAAAACTTTCGAACCAAATTCACAATATTTACCATGGTCTGACGGCTCCCGCTTTACAATTCAAACATTTCATCTACATAACGTAACGTAACTTTCGAATTTAGCCAAAATCTTAACAGCAGTGGTCGGTATTATCAAAAATTCTTAATCCTAATTCAGGACAGATTCAACACGCGCTGTTGCGCATGAAGTTCTGTAGTTTCTCATTTTTGCAATATTTTCATGATTCGATTTCGCCAAATTCTGAATAACGCGATCCATGCTCACGTCCTGATTATTGTACGCTCATCACACGGTGAATTAATTCTACCCATGTAATCGCGAGTTTAACATTTACCCGGGTCTCAGGATCGTCGTGGAACAAGTTGATGACCTGGGCCAGCTCTCGCACGGTGAGTCGACTTCCGCTAGTGAAAGGTACACGGCTATACCTCTACGTACAGATGCTAGTACTACAGGACAAGAAGCGTCCAGCAAATTGCAATCATCGTCGAGTATCGAGGGGCCAGAAGTTATCGTTGAATGGGCACCACCACAACCGACTGACGTAAAACCTGTATCTGTACAAATTTTATCAGAGAAAAACCTGTCGGATTGGAAATCCCGCAAAAATATAATATGGCTTCTATGTAATCCGCGACTAGTTTTCACAACCTTACGGTTTACAGTTGCATAATAATTGTTTACCTTATACCGTGGCGGTGTGTGGCGTAGTCGTACTGACTTTTGACATCGGTCACATCAAGTGTTTTATAGCTATGCAAAATCAAGCGCCTTGCGAAAGCCTGTGGCCTTGATTCAGACCTCGCGTAACAGAATTT
Organism: Euura saliciscinereae; assembly: GCA_018420115.1. NCBI lineage: Eukaryota > Metazoa > Arthropoda > Insecta > Hymenoptera > Tenthredinidae > Euura > Euura saliciscinereae. The sequence continues at coordinate 68,147 of JAFFZH010015288.1, read as the reverse complement.
CTTCGTTGCCACGGGATATTTCAGACTTCTTTTTAATTAATCTTCACTCGTTGCGAGATGTGGGTTCCACTATAGTTGATCGATAAACTTTTTCACGGAATTGATTCGCTAATGTTCACGCGGGCATCATGTGCTCAGTCATTCTCCCACGCTGAGGGAGTGAAATCTAGCGGTTTTTGGCCTCCTTATACCGATATGCCAGAGGTCTCGGACGTTAGAGAAAAACTTTTACCAAAAATTACCGAGTTTGAATCAATCTCTCGGCCTAGAATCCCAGAAAGCTATAAAATAACAGCGATTTACTCGCTTCCTGGTGCTCTTTATCGGTATACTTTCTTCGTACCCGTGCGGAAGCGACCTTTGCTTTGCAAGGATCACTAAAGTTTCACCTGCGCGTGGACGACACTCGGTAGCAGCTACTTGAATCCATTAGCGATGTGTATTTCGACAAAACGATTGCGTTTCACATTAATTTTAAATTACTTTACACCAGGATCGAAAAGCTTAATTATAGCGCGACATTTGGATGAAAATTTATCATCGAAATCATACCTACGAACTTAGACTCACTTGAAAAATGAGCATTCGGACCCTTTAATTGGTTCCAAAATGTCTGAAAGCTTGTTCCACGATTCTAGCCAATTTTAGATCAACGAGTCGTTTGGGATTCACCCTGTATAAGAATTTCATCGAATTTGTTGTTACCTGGACGATATGAAGAACACGATAACTTCACTTTTCAATTGTAGGAAATTGCGAAGGCAATCGAAGTGCGTGTGTAGGTTGAGAGTGGCTCGATGTACGGTATCGTATATTGAGATTATCCTCGGGGTCAACAAGACAGAATAGAGACTCATGCTAACGGAGAAAGTATTAGATCTATCGGCGATCGAGGAACTATGGGTTTTCTTTATGAGAATTTCCCGGTGCCAAAGGCTTCCGTATAATCACCTATCTATGGATCATGCGAATATATGAAGATCGTCGGACCGGCTACTCTGCCAGAATGTTACCTTCTCCCAATCCCCCCAGTCCTCGATCAACTGAAAGTATGATGCCGGATGCGGTTTTAGATAATTGATGTTACATTGTCTAAAGTGCGGCGTGATGAATCCTGAGAAACTCAATTATCGCATAATTCTCAGACTCGTAAGGCTATCGCCTGAGTTTATCCGCGCTTATAAAAACTCAACAATATTTGTACCACATATTCCATGAGAAAAAAAGAAGCTTGTTCCATTCGCCGGTTTGATACGAATTCGTAGAACACATGAGCCGATGTCACTTTGGGCGATAATCCAAAGTTCGAAATCGGGGGAATTTGATATGACAAAAAAAAGGTCGTCACGTAGTTCAGCAACTATAATACGATACCGAGATGAAGGTATAATTAACCTCATGATCGAACGTCGTAACGCGTGGGTAAATTTTTTTGACGCCTTTAAAGTCAAAGTTATTATAGATTTCTCCTGCGATCAGATTTATCGGGACATCGGAGAACAGCTGATACCGTACAGACTCACTTTCTCGCTGGTAAAAACGACCAAGAGAATATCTGCAAATTGACCAGGGGAATCATCCGTCCCCCTCACGTATGTCGTAAGCCGTGAGTCGGTGAAGAGACGGACGCGGACTTACGTTTACGGTATGAACGTTGGTATCTGATGAGAAATGAAATCGGGAAGGAACTTGACCAGGCCAATCACGCCCGCGTTTTGTAATTCTAATACTCTGAATTTCTAAAACATCTTAACCCACGACATTTCGATTCAGAACCTGGCCTACCGGCGGTTATGACGACACGCGGTTCCTATGCCAGCACAACAATTGGCCTATTGCCAATAGACGAGATAGTTTTATCACTGTTTCGTTTAATGGAGGTACTTAAACTCCGCGGCGTAACGCTCCGACACGAATCCGAGTATCGTTTAATCTCGTTCTCCAGTCTCCAGTCTCCGCCTTTCCATTTGTCTATTTCGCTGGACGAGCTAATTTTGCGCGCCGGATGATAGGCAAGCGGAGATTCACGGCGGTACAACGAGTAGAGAGACATACTCTTGTTTGCCGTACGCCGAGAAGCACGAAACCGGGACCGTCCACTCAAGCATCGATTCCGAATGAATCTGAGTGAATCAGGATCAGGCGGCTCACGGATTCACTGATTTCGCCTGATTCCGGAGTGATTCTTCGAGTGGACGGCCCCTCGACGAAACATGATGAGACGTTATACTGCAAATACACCAACTCGATGTAAACAACTTTGAACTAACTCTCTGGCGCACAGTTCGCGTCAGATAAGAGCGGATAAAGTCTCCAAGGTCGAGAGTCCGCCCATATGGGAGTAGCTTGTGTTACGTTAGTGTTGGTATCCTAGTATTATTCGCAAAATTTTTCCTGTTTGCGTCTAGTGCTTCAACGTCGTTCGAGCATATTGGACGGGATGGCTTCGTTCGTTTCTTTCGTGATCGTTTTGATCCTTCTCGCCACTTATGGTACCGAAGGCAAGGTGTACACCAGGTGCGATGCTGCCGTGGAACTTCAGAGAGCCGGTATATCGAGGAGTTTTATCAGCAACTGGGTCTGTTTGATGGAGAGCGAGAGCGGATTGGACACGACGAAGGTTGCCGGACCGAAAACAGCCTCCAGCTACAGTTACGGAATCCTGCAAATAAACAGCGGTGAATATTGCACCAGGGGAAGAAAAGGCGGCACCTGCAAACTCAGGTGCGAAAGTCTGACCGGTGATGCCATCCAGGAAGACATTGCCTGCGCCAAGAAGATCTTCGACTCCAAGGGCTTCGGGTACTGGGCTGGGTGGGTGAGGTCCTGCAAGAATAAGCCGTTGCCGAATCTCTCGAACTGCAAAATGCGCTAAGCATCCGAATGACGATCGGTGATCCGAGGTCTGGACATTCACTTCTTCCTTATTATCGCTAAATTTTGGCACAGACGCGATCTTGGAGCTTGTAGCGTTGGGAACATCGGGAAGATAGCCGTCAAACGTACGACTGGAAGCTTCGCAGCGTGCTTCCTACTCATGCCGAGTCCTAGAGCAAGTAATCCCGGAAATGGAATTAGCGCTGATTGGCAGCAGCCGGTGTCGTATGGGCTATCCGCCAATCACCTCTTCCGGGATCAATTGTACGTGGTCAGGCTGAATTCAGGCAACGAGTATCTGGTAGGATTCAAAGTCGAGGTAAATCAATCCTCTGGTGCAAAAACAAAAACTGGCCAAAAATTGTGATTCGAACACATCAACGGAAAACGGAGTGAAAAACAGATGAATGTCCATCTCTCGGATTTCGACTGAAAAAACTATTGAAAATACGTTAATTAAGATTCGAATATTAATCCTTAAGATCATTCACACAGAATAAAAAATGAATGATTGTCTATATTGTTTTAACGCATGAAAGATTACTTCATGAATTTTTGACCGAATTTCAAATTATTCCAATCCGATAACAGCAACTCAAAATTGTTTCTCCGATCATATCTATAAGCATGAATCGTTGCAATATTTTTGTTATCAGATTTCTTCTGCACCCGCAGGAATTTGAGTACCGTTACTTTACTACCATCATGTTACAGGCTTATAATTATGTATATCTTGGATTAATTAAACGTCTCATCAAATATGCATAAAACTTTATGTATGTCTTTTTTCCCTTTCCTCACTGTCTCGCATTAGGTGCATAGAACACGTGTGAATTTTATGACTTATCGTTGAATAAACTGTTAAGAGGGCTTTGGATGTAAATAGAGTAAATATCCGTTAATTATTTTACACAAGGCACGATATATCACATTTATTTATACCTATAACAATTTCTGTGTTCTGTATATAAAATATAAAATTACACGACGCATTGTCAACGAGTGAATATAATTTCTTTTTCTACTCTAACGTCTGTTTTACGTTGTATTTTTTCCTCATCGTCGATCACAACTTTTTTTTTTTAGCGAATAGAGGATTGATAATAATTTAATCAAAATTAAAGACGCAGGCGATACGTGGAATTTTCTTATCTAATCTCGGTACGTAATTATAAGACTGTTTATTTTTCCTCGTCAAATGAGAAAATATGAAGAATAAAAATATACGACTCCCTGTTGCACGATAAGGCTATAAGAAATTTGTGATTTTTACCGTTACAGAAGTGGCTTTCTTCCATCTACACTTCCAACTTCGATAACGAATCTGAACTTGCGAATGGTGAAGTTTATTACAGCTAAAGCGATTAAAAATTATCACTTACGATTAATATTTGACTAATTTTAAATCACATATAACGTCAATAATTTTTTTGCCCCGAAATCTAAAATATTTGGTATCTAACATCGAGTGTAATCCACTTTTCACCCGAAATTCACATATATATACGTCTTTGAATATTTTTTATGATAAATTCAATTCCAGCACGCAACACGCTTTGGTCTTTTTGCTTGTCAAATTTCCCACTTTCCGGGATCAACGCGATATTACATTTAAAAAACAAAGCAATCGATCACGCTCCTGGCGCAGTCGACCGTGTCCGCAAGTTTTTTGCGTACTTCAAGTATTGCGGATTATCGTAAATGATGTTAGCCAGTTGTTCGATACCGGCGTAAGTATTGGCCATGGAACCCTGGCACATGGTTAGCTGCGGCCCTGCGAGACCCGGGTCACATTCAACGTCGTGAAAAACGTGAATCAAGTGACGATCCACGGCCCTGAATGTCGTCAGGTTGGACCTGACCGCCTTTTCGAATAGGTCCACGTCCTCTTTTCCCCATCCTCGTATCAAGAGGTCGAAGCCTCCGATGGACCTGAAGTCTTTCTTGTAGAGCGACGCTATACCGAAGCCATACTCTCTCCAATATCCATTAAAGTTGTTTATGGCGTAGCTGTCGCGTCGCTCGGCGTCGTCGTAGACGATTTTAGGATCAAACTGGCTGAACACGATGGGAAAATATAATTGTCTGTTGATTATCGTGTTCAGTCGAATTCTGTGAAGGGCTGAGTTAGTGAATACTATATCCACGTCGATGAAAAAGAGAAGATCCTCGTCCTTGCACTTAGCAACACCGATTTCGAGGGCCAACGCTCTGGAAAAGTTTTTATACGAAGGTATCACTTCGATGTGAGCACTGGGATATTTCGAGTTCAGTTTTTTAACCACTTCCACAGTTTCGTTGAACGTATTTTCAACCTTGTGAGGAAACAGGATGATCAGTAGTTCGGTTTTTTCACCGGCTATCAGGCAAATCTGCTCGTAGACCTTCATGAACCTCTTGAAGGTCTCGAATCTCCCGGAGAGAGGAAGGATAAAGTGGATGATCTTGCTCTGGATCGGGTCCAACTTTTCTTCGGAGTTAAAGTTCAGGTTCAAAAAACTATTTTTCAGAACGTTTCTCAGCGATTTCTCCGTATCTTTGGCCTCAATCTTCCTCGGCACTTCAACTCCGTTCTCAACTTCTCGAATTTCCAGACCTGAAACATGAGTTGATAAGTCAGTCGACTATAGATTCAGCCTTGAGTCAAATGAGACAAAAAAAAAATGACAAGTTTATGAATTATCCGCGAGAATTGATCAACCGTGTCGTCCTTCAATGATGACCAGGCTCACTTTACTTACCGGTAAAGTGTTGATGGACGTAGACGTGTCGGCGTACCGGAAGCGTCACTTTTCTTCCTCTGTACTTCCGGTAGACCAATAAAAGATCCAGAACCGTATCAGCGCCGTAGGGATCGACGCGTCTGTACCCGTAGAGTATCGAACGTTCCTCAACGACGCGACCTCTCTGTCTGGAAAATGCGTTTATGGAGGCCATAACTTCCCTCGTGATGTCCGCGAGGCCCTCTCTGACGTCGCTGTGGATTCTCCGGCGAGGATTAACGTCCGTAAGACTGTACTCCGATCGGGAAAGAAAATCCCACGGTATTACCTCGCTCGCCTTTTTTGGCTTGAAGGATCGCAGTCCGGCTGGAACACCTGTGACTCAATATTTTTCGTGATCAATAGTGGATATGAAGTCACCTCGTCGAGATTGTAGATTATAATTCTCGTCGATATAGCTGCACTGATAGCAATCGATTGGAAACGTGTGGAGTAATTTCTGAGTGAGTGAAAGACGAGCAATATCCTCCTTTTGGATGTTTGGCCTGACAATGGCCTGACAATGAGTGCAGGTACTACGATACAGAGATTCAAATCTTCGGCGTATCCCTACGCAGTTTAATTCGATTTATACACCACTCAGTTTTATTCCCCCCGTTAAATTGACCATGACTCTAATTTGAACATAGTATGAGAATGGAATAATGTAAATATCGGACAAGTAGCCGATTGGCCTAAACAGAGCGTGTCCCGCACACGTATCGTTTGCTCTCCCGTGGTTCGGTTAGCTCTTATTTACCAGACGGCAATTATGCTAAGTGCACATCGCTACTGAAAATCGATTGTATCCATAGAATGGTAGCGTTCATCCATTCCGTTCAGATATCGTTAGCCGAGAACATTTTGACTCGTCGTCATCAACTGTCCAGTCATTTGCAGAATATCATTATTGTCGTAACGCATGGTTCAATTACGAAAGTAATAAAGTGCCGAAGTCAACAGTCGCTATACTTATTTCCACAAGCACTTACACATTTGGCAATGAAGATAACAGTTTTTTTCATCAAAATACATTCTCGGGTCGTGGTTGATTTTATCCAACAAGGACAATATTGGATGATTTATGTTTCGAGAAATGGATAAGAGCATCGGAGCTACCGAATAAGCATAGGAGAGCTTATCTCTAGACCGGTCGTTATCGGCTTCAGTCATTTTTGCGTCATTGCTCAAGAAGTGTTGCGTTTTTTTTTCCTGTTAGTAAGACTCACCGAGTACTTTATTGTCCCCGAGGTAGCCTTCGCTGCCCGGTTTGTCCGGAAAAAGTTGAACTTTCTTTGACAAATTATAATTCAGAATATCATCAGGATCGACGTTGAGTTCTGCCATCATCGACTGTATATCTCTGTGTAGCTGGACCTTCAGATGTTGAAGTTCTTGTATTCGCAGACCCTGGACAAGCGGAAGTAATGTGTTATCGATGATGCCGATGGACCAAGAGCGGAAGAAAAGTATCCCTTCAAAGTTGAGAGTACGATAGACTTATGGAATAAATTTCCAGAGACTGAGCATTGAATATCCGTAGGATAATGAAAAAAAGTACGAATAAAAACGTCTCTTCTATTCTAATCGACTCTCAATCGGAAGAATTGGGAGGAAATGGTTCACGGAAAATCTTTTTATCCTCTTACTCACCTTCATGTAATTGTGAAGTCTGTACATGTACGGCGGGCTTTTTACCGGATGTAGGGTAATAGCTTTGTGGACCTCTTTACGTTTTAGATTTCCAGTGAACGCTTTATCCCCGCTACTATTGTGGTAAAAGATCGACTGCATCTGCAACAGATAATTCTGTGTTTTTTATTTCCTGATTCTACTTGATTCGCTTACATTAAAATCAAGACGCCGTTGGCCTCAGTCGACAAGAATTATTGAATTGATAAAAAACTGATACGAATAATCAAATATTCGACCATGTGTCTGTGTCACCATTCAAGAATCGCGCATTCGACACAGGTCGCCGAACGTGACACTAATTATAGCAGCCATGACGTATGAATATTGATACAATTACCTCAACTGATCGGTTTTTTCACCAACTTTTTACTTGAGAGAAAAGAAAGAAAAAGCAGCGAAAACCGTTGCATAATTTTCATAGACTGTCCTCATCAAGCACCTTGTCAGACCCATATAAAACATATGTTTTTACACCTAATCAAGAGTTGTTACTTTCGTTTAGCGCCAATGAACAATTGTAAGTTAATATCTGGCGAGCATTCGTTACCTCCGAGGCAATAATTAGAACAATGGAGGTCGAAGGATGCAAAATCTATAAAATCTATAAAACGAAAAGTGAAATGAATTATTGATGATCCGGGTGGGTATCAGTCCACGATGTGTCATATTTGACGGATCATGGAGCCGATTCACCCACGCGATCACTCGGGTAGACTATAGAGGACAACATGATCCAACCCGCATTCGGTTAGCAGGGTACAGCTCACTTGAAATTAACAACCAACATCCTCAGCCAAGCAACATGCAACGTTCTCAGTTGACTCAATGACACGCTCAATGTACCACGTTTGATATTATCAACGCATATAGATACCTCTTCAATTGAATTATTACTGTAATCCGTACCAACGTCTGCGCAGGTACTCGAACAAAAAGACCTCGCGGCGGCTGGGATTTGCCTTCCTGAATTTCAAACCCCTTCGTTCAATTGAACCATTTCATTCCACATCCTAGATGATATCGTCGCGTCAAACTAGCGGTACTAAAGTCCTAAACCAGGACCCGTAAGGCTGGTGATACTAAATTTGTCATAAAGTGTTCAGAGGCACGTAAAAACAAATGACCCAGGGCTCATTAGACGTGCGTAGAATTATTACTCGCGGATCATTTGATTTTATTACCAACATGCACTTTGGGTCCGGGTCGGTTGAATCTCAGAGTTCAACTGATCAAACCTTCTTTCAATGACCGTGAAACGATTATGACGATCAAATAGGGGTCGAGTTGTCATCTAAGGCACATATTCTGGAGATTGTCTGGTCTCAGCCGGTAAGATTTTGATATCTAATAATTTGATATCTAATCTGGACGAATTTTTTCAACTGTCTGTAGGGTTCATTTAACTCACCGGAGTTTTATTCATCTATATACACAAATATTGAAAAATTTGGGGTCGGTTCAGTGACCCGGCTTATCAATACAGAGATTAGAATATTTGTACCGATTATAGAATTCTCGCCCACGGTATCGAACCTCTAGCATATTGAAAATTTCTCTTTCGAAAGAAAAATCGTCACGATCAATTGAGCATCCAGAGACATTGTAAAAATACAATCTCAGCTATCAGGAGAATAGTTTCGTCTAGGAATAAAGTAATAAAGTTTAACGATCTCAGACCATAAAATCGGAGATAAGATGCGAGTGAAAGAGAATAAAGCTTGTGCATCGCGTGATTATACGATCAATTAGATTTATCGTGGCGCAAATTCGGGAGATGCAACGTATTCACAATGAGCTCATTCATTCATGAAAGATCCTTTCAATCCCGGAGATATTCTTCGAGTATTTCCGAAAATTGATTGAAATTAAGTGAAATAAAAAACACAGACACTCGGAAATCGTGTATTCGATTGTTTTATATACGGCTGACACGCGTGACCGGCGTGGCCCTAAAGAATTGGAAGTTGTTTTAAAGACCGGAACTCGGTGTACGGTATGTATAAACTATTTTCGAAGACACGTGTCGGTAATCGTCTAAACATGTATGGTGTAGTGTTCCCCTCGTGGAGTTTGTATATATACGCTACTTGTACATCGGATACCTACTTCCTTTCGCTACCGAGACACCGAGCATAAGATTTGAAAAAAGAGTTTTGCTTTGCTCGTCGTTTTCTTTCTGCTGATCAAAGTATAACTACAAACACCGGACTGTCTTTCACAGATTACATACAGGCCGATGATTACGAATGGAATTTAAACAAGACACCCCTCACGCAAATAAACAAACCCAGACAGTTTCAACTTTTGAAATAAAATCATAATTATTCTATTTTAAACCTCGATTTATGAGCCAAGTTTGATCAAATCGAACGACCCTCTCACTGGCTCCATATTTAGGTGGAGTTTTAATCATCATTTGAAACCAGCTCAGTACACTAGCTTCGCGATACCGCTGGAATAATTAAGATGACGTAGTTGGGAGAGTATTTTAAATTGGCCGAGACATCTGCTTATTGTCTTTGGGTACACGCACTCTGCTGATGACAAATTTCATCTCCGGGTCTGCGTGTTCATCCCGATTAACATTTTCTGGGATTTCTACTCTCTAAAGCTTGAACCGGTAAAAAATTACTAGCAAAAAAAATGAATATTCAATAATTCGAATTATTCGAATTGTAAAAAAGAATCGTTTGATCCTTACCTCGTAGCTCCAGGTGCACGGAATGCCAGCGTACTTTTGAACGCATCTACCGAGCTCGACGTCTTCGTGGGTGGTGTATAAATTCTGCAGACAGTCCGTGATGTGGGGAACGACCCGCCTCAAAGTTTCCCTCGACATAACGATCCCGGGTCCACCCATGCAAAAATTTTCGTCATACTCGAGCGACAGGAGTCCGAATTCCTCCGAGTTTCCTCGGCCCGCTTGTCCGATGTACCTGGGTAGACGCGAGTCCACGGACCGCAGGAGTTTTTCGAGTCGGTCAGTCCTGACGTAGACGTCGTCGTCCGCCCTCAAAAACCACTCGAACTTGTCCCCAAAATTTTTCCACATGTATTCCAGCATCAGAAACGACTTTTTCTGCGGAGGATAGCTGTCGTCGACCTGAGGCAACGCCACCAGCGGGAGATCCGGGCAGTTTTCGGGTACCGTCGATCCCTCGGATGAGAAGAAGGCGATTTTTCCGGGCAGCTCGGAGCCCCAGGTCTCGAATACGGCTTTGGCCCTCGAGTCCAGGTATTTCCTGGCGGTCATAACACCGACGAAAACTAAATTAGTAGCACTGTTATTGAGATTGTCTCGATCGCTGAGGTGCACAACGTCCATTGGGTCCCTTTTCGCAACGTAACCCGAAGCTGAGGCTTGGGCCGGTCGCCTGACGCAGAGTGTGTCGTTTCCCAGCGATTTTTCGAGGGGAAAAATAAGCCGGAAATTGCTGATTAAAAGACCCCCGACGAAACCCAAAAGCACGCCGAACAAGGCGCTTTTTGGACCCCGTTTTTTTCGCATTGCCAAATTAGACGTCACCTCGCCGATTGACATCTCCCCGTATTTTGACCGGCGCCTCCGAGGCTCGACTTCGGCATCGTTCTGTAACCGGTAACCGAATAATTCCTCATCGTTTGGCGTCCTCAACGAGAAGATGAAGCAGCAACTCGTGGCTACTCCGAAGGCAATGGATTAGGCGATGAGATATTATTCTCAGGTTCCCACTTTCAGCTAACATGAGGCCTCCAGATGCCACTTGTATGCTTAACGGTTATCTCGTGACCACGTGGGACCACCCCGACAGGCCCAAGTTTCTCTCCTCTATACAACGGTGACTCAAAGGCGTTTGAGGTCCTCGTCAATCTTTCATTCATTGACGTTTCTACCCCGGCTACATTGATTGGCGATGACGTCAACTTCGATCAGCGATGATTGACCATCTGAAAATAATGGGAGAAAAAATTGCGATAATTAATCGAGAATGCTTCAGTGGAGTAAAGAAATCTGGAGAATATACATCAGAGGATGAACGGTGTGAGCTCGGTACCGCGCGAGAGTCTAATCCCGTGAATGCCACATGTGGTAAATATTAGTGGAATGAGTTTTTTTTTCTCATTCTATTTCGAAGAAGAGAGGCGCATCCGTGCGTCCCAACTTTGCAGAGATAATTTAATCATTTTCTGCGAAAAATTATTATTCGTCTTGAAATTTTACGTAGAATAAATATAAAACACGTTTTGGCTCATATCTTCGGTTCTTTGACTACAGGCTTAGAGGTTGAGAAAAATTGACGTTGTGGTATATCGAACACAAGAAGAAACGGATTCGTGTACCTACTCACGAGTCCCATTATTTCTTGAGGACTGATTTTAAGGATGTATAGGCCATACAATCTCAACCGAAAGTGAGTCTCGTCGTCAATATTGAGTACTTCGAGATGAGATAAAAATCGGAAAATAATCAACCGCAATCAAGATGATAAAAGTATTCATTTTCAATAATAATAATGCCCAAAAGTTATCAACAAATTGTTTAAACAAATCATTGTTTAACGAATTTCCTGATGACGTTATTTTTTTTTTCATGTCAAATAGATTCGTTAATCTTTCTGAATACACATGAATTTTTTCAGAATTTTGTCACTTTTTTTTTTAATTTCCGTTTTCGGAAATTTCTAAAGGCTGTATTCACAAAACTATTATTTCCACGATCTGGCAACTTCGGAATTGTAATCTACATCGTTTCCACAATACCATATCCAAAATTCCGATTTTTTTTCTCCATTTTTCATAATCGAAAACGGAAATTTAAAAAAAGTGACAAAATTCTGAAAAAATTCATGTGTATTCAGAAAGATTAACGAATTCATTTGACATGAAAAAAAATAACGTCACCAGGAAATTTGTTAAACAATGATTTGTTTAAACAATTTGTTGATAACTTTTGGGCATTATTATTATTGAAAATGAATACTCTTATCATCTTGATTGTGGTTGATTTTTTTCCGATTTTTATCTCATCTCGAAGTACTCAATATTGACGAGGAGACTCATTTTTGGTTGAGATTGTATGGCCTATACATCCTTAATCGAACAAGAAGAAGAACAAGAAGCCCCAGACTGTATAATAGTGTAGACACAAAAGAAAAAATGAGCCTGTCCTAGTAGGTCGAAAAACTGAATAGCATTGCCGAAATATTCTCGAGTATCCCTAGTTCAATTAATCACGATAATTTAATCTTACTGGACAGTCCTTATCTAGTTTGACACATGATAAAACCGGACATCGCTTATTTTGCCGGTAATAAATAGAGTTAAGATTTATTTCACTATACCTGTTCTACAAGAGATATAATTATAGTTATTTCAAGTGAGCTCTCTTCCGTTTATATGATAATCCCTTATTTTATTCTCATTTTTTTTTATCGCAAAACCCCTGCGTCCTGTTATGTTAAGTACAGCAAGAACGAGAATTCTTCCATCCGTTGAATAATATCGAGTCCAATTATGTAATCAAAGAGTAACGGAATATCTAGAGATTTGTTCGCTTTTGCTGATTGGAGTTTCTGCCCATGATTACCGTTGAGCAGTTCATGTAAGACAATCCACAAATGCGCCTCACCTGAGAAAATTATGTACTCTCAAAATAACGATCGATAGTATACCGTATCGCGAAGCGTTATCAGCGTTGTCAGTCAGATAATTGGATTTTTTTTTTTTGTAAAAACGATATTTTGCTATCATCACTGAATTGATCGTTTCTGAAGAGTCGAAATTTCAACAATTTTCTTTCTTTTTTTTGGTCTATGATGCACGAAATCTGCCGGGAAACCGATTTTACTGTTCAGTAAGAAGAGGCTTTTTCAAAATGAACAAATAACTTTTGACAAACTTATTTTTACTCGAGTTATCACGAAAAATAGGATATGAAAATCATAAGAACGCTTCTTTATTTCAGAAAGTGATGAATATCCGGTATAATATCGATCGACTCACTAAACTTCTGAACTGAAACTTTACTGAACTGTTTGAGACCAGAAAAACTGGAATCGGTCTACCGGTTGATTTCGTATCGTGGATCGAAGACAAATGAAATTCGTTCCTAAAAACCATTCTAAAGTCTGATATATGACCTTAGTCGGTTCGGACTTTTTTTGGGGGGATTTTAAGGTCAATTATTATAATAATTAATTTCTTGTTTCGTCGTGAATTTCAGTCAGAAAAAGTTATTCAATTTTTTTAACTGTACCATGTTCATAAAAATCCAGAGAACCATTCGTGTGACAGTGAAATAAGATTGTAATATATTTGACGGTCAAACGCGTTGTCTGGTATAATTATAAACCACGTTTGAACGCGAAGGACGTACGATTCAAAGAATAGTTTTTTTTTGTCAAGCCAATTGACGCAAGTGATTCTAGTGATGATCTTGTCCTGATCTCACGTGCGAGAGGTGTAAAAAAAAATAAAATACAAATAAATCGGAACAAAAAACGGAAAGCTACACACGATGGTTTCATGGCCTACGTAATGCTGGGTCCAAAATTCAAGATCGACGAGTTTTCCTCAGAGGCTTCTCATACATATTCGGATTCAATTCACAGAAGAATTTGAAAAAAAATGTGTTTTAGAAAGCCCATTTTCAAATTTTTTTAATCAATTTTGTTTGAAAAAATGTCCAAATGAATTCGAATGGGCACAAAAATTTGAGTAAATTTTCATAAGATTGAGATGACACTTAATCAATTACGGATAATCAATTTGATAATTAAAATTTATCTCCGAAATGACGAGCTTTCTATTTTTTGGGCATCTACGAGACTCTTTGTTCGTACGATCTTCGTAGACAAGTGGAAATACTGTTCCGGAAACCGGTTCCACTAGTTTATTTGCATGGTCAGAACGAAGGGTCTGTACGTACACACAGCTTTCCGAATTCAAACGTGAAAATGAATTCACCCAACGGTCGAAGTCAAGACTATTCGACAGTGAATAAAAACGCACGTTTCTAAAGTGAGTAATAAAGAAGAAGAACTCACCACGCATGAATTTATTCCCAAATTTGAAAAACGTGACATAAAAATGAATTCTGATTCACTTCACTCGTCGATATTCCGAGAAAATCGATATTTCATTGACACTGTTGATTACGGAGTAACCGGTCCATTTATACTTCGGTGAAAGATGAAAGATTCTAGACGAAGACACTTTGCAGAAAAACCGCAGACCCGTAATTTTTATCTCAATCCTTGACTGATAATCTGCGATTTGAGAAAATCTCAGTGCACACCGCGCGAATTGTAAGTAACAAAAATCATGAACCGTAGCGGAGTTCGGCTCTTGTTCACCCGTTTTACCCCCCCGAAAAAACTAATCAAATATGACCGAAATCCCCGCGCAGTCGGTGAACGTTATTGGTACACCGAACACGCTGCGGGCCAGAAGCCAGAGCCACGACTGATCGTGAGCCGAGGACTGAAGCTAACAGAGAACCCGCGGGCGCAGCCGGCACAAACTGACGTAACAAACCGCGTAATTCTTGGCCAAAGATCCACGAGTGTGTGACAGCGTTTTCTCCCACTTTGTGGGTCCTCTTGCACACGCTTCACTTCATTCACGATTTTGTGATTTGATTTGATTTTTCCTGATTTATTTCCCCGTACGGTTTTGCGGAGAGGGGATTTTCCGCATGTGCGATACGCGGCCCCAGATTATGCTCCGATCCTCGACAACGCGAGGCCTGAGACCTCCCTCACTTCCGGTTTCACGGGACTCGACGCGGGCCGATCCCAAGCTCTGGAGTTCAGGCGGAACTTGAAATTACCGGAAGCTGATTATTCCTCTTTCTCTTTCGAAGCTGATATCGAGACAATTTTTCCAAAATTTGTTATACTTTGGGAATATTTCATAATCGAGAGTAATAATCGCTTTATTCCATCTCTTGTTAATCTCAAACTCGTTCACTCAGGTTCTCGGATATTTCTAATCGCTAGCAAATCTATTCCTGTGGTTGGGCAAGAATACCTCGATACACCGCGTTCAAGTGAACACTACGATTAGATTATTATTAAACACCGTTAAGTTGGAGTTTTTGTGGGATTTTAATGCGACAAAAATCCCCGCGAGAATTTGAATTCACGATTGCAGTCGACAATTCTTCTTCATCCTAACAATATTTATTTTCTTCTTCTCACGCAGAAAACTCTCTTACAGATCTTCTGAATTCGCGATATTCAATTTTTGTTTTTCTTATTTCCAAATCGATTAATAACTTAACGGGAGACTTCGGTGAAATTTAGGAAATCGCTATTCGAGGTCGTATAAAAAAATCCTTTCAGCAGTTTCCGACTAATGATAGTGTAGACTGTGAAAAAAAAAATTGCGAAGAAGATTTGGCCCACCGTAGCGAAATTTTTTTTTCACAGTCTGTATTATTATTAAAAAACTACTGGAAGTATTTTTTCAAACACCTCTTTCCGATACTGTAAGAATTTAAAAACGTATTTTTGCCCAAAATTTTACCCAAGACTCGACCCAAATTTTTTACATTGAACCGCATAGTTCTGAGTATTTGAAATTTGAATAATCGTATAAACACGGAAATGTAATCGACTTAGTTTGTTTTTTTTTTGGTCAAAAATACTCCGTAGATCTAAATCAGAGCTTCAAAGTGTATAAAAATGTGCGAGTTTTGCGCTATTTTTAGTTTGATCATGTTAACAATTTAGAAAAAAAAAGTCCGCGCGATACTCCGCGGACAGTAAATCAAAATAAATTTGGAAAACCTTTTCATGCAAAAAGTTAGATTAATCGATGCACGATCTCTTGATGAGTAATTTATCAATTCATCAATTTATTCACTGATTCATAGCTTACTATAGGAACTAATTTTGTGCCTGAGGAGATCGTTCATTTCACGACTATGATCAACTGTGGATCATGCGATTGACCTGCGTCGCCATGCGAGAATTCCCGCTAACTTTGTTTCTCAGGATTGAAGATACGGCCGTAGTCATAGTACAGATATAACAGTAAATCCGAGACGATTCTCAGCCGGGAAACGGCGCATTACCTTCTTCTTTCATTACCGAGTGAACCGACTTTCTGTGTCCTCCAGGGAAAACCATTCCAAATATTCAAAAAAAGTCGGCGAAAATTTGTCAACTCTAATACTCTTAGATATTTCTAGTAGAAATAGACAAAACTGAAACTAAATACGTCTTCATTCGACAGATTCGATTTTTTTTCTTCTATTTTTGGAAACTATTTTACTTCCATTCTGATGATTAAAAAATGATTAGTTTATTCAAATTCAGTGTATGACCGACATCTTATGATTAATAGTAATAAAAATAGATAAAAATATTATAATTAATAGTCTTTCAAGGTCGATTTTTAAAGTCAAACCTTGTCAATACGAGCAAACAACTTTTTTTTACAGTTTTTTTCATTCACTCAACTGATACCTCGAATTATGTAGGATTCGTGGACTTCCGATTACTGAAAATCAACTCACATATGAGGCGGATCTTTTTTTGTTGCTGCAAGTCAAGTTGTTCAAATATAGGATAAAGTGTATATCACTTAACCGTTTTATCTCTTTCATGGAATTAAAGGCATGAACGATGTACACTGATTCCTCTAGAAACAAGTATGTGAACTGAAAAGGAGTGTTTGAAAAGGATAAACTTCACGCAATCACAGAATTATTCAATCGCTTGCAGTTCTGGAATCTCAGTTTTGTCAACAAAATGAAACCGATTGTACCGAGCGATCGATCTTTCAGAGGTCAAAACATATTTTCATTCTGCAATT
Source organism: Euura saliciscinereae (assembly GCA_018420115.1). Classification (NCBI taxonomy): domain Eukaryota; kingdom Metazoa; phylum Arthropoda; class Insecta; order Hymenoptera; family Tenthredinidae; genus Euura; species Euura saliciscinereae. Next base: position 51,012 of record JAFFZH010015288.1, on the reverse strand, counting down.
AATTATTCTGTTTTCTTTTTCAAAGTTTCAAACATTCTAAGAAAATGAGATTTAAAGATCGTTAATCCGTGCGTTAACCGATTGGCAAATCAATTCTTCTACGTCGCACGTACAGTTGTAACATTCAAATTGCCCACGGGTCAATTTGCATGCGCTCATGATCGTGGGCGAAGCGAATTGATCAAATGAATCAAAAATACGTTGACCGAGTATCAATATATTCCGTGCTATGTAACAATGCGTATAATTAACGAATTCTCGGAGTATCAGCACACTGTAAAAAATTATTGCGAATTTACTACACATCGAGTACACGAAAGTCAGATTTTAGTACATCAAAGTAAATCGCTGTGCATGTTCTTTGAATTTATGAACAAATTTCATCGCAAAAATACAAAATTTTGTAGTAAATTAATTTTACTAAAATTTAAGGTGATTTCATGACTCCTGTATGGGAATAAAACAATCATTTTTCACAGTGCAGGCCGGCATGTTACAGTACCAGACAAGGTCAGATACCACTTTTGCAGCCATGTTCAGTGTACCCGGCCGAGTTGTTGGTCATTAAACTTTACTCGACAGTAGATTCCGAGAGGCAGCATGTATTATACAACTCACGTAAGTCGTGGGCATCGGGTCTCTGTTAAATACACGGTGAACGGAGTCCTTTTAACGCTTCACATACCGTTCTACCTGCGCATGAGATGCGTCCATAGACGCCAGTGGGTACAGAGATTTTATTTGAACACCGGACCTCGGTTCGTTATCTATCGTAATCAACGCGCGGTATGCACATAAAAAGAAAGCTTAATCAAACGCTGATTATATTCGCTGGTTGGATTTGGAGAATCTGAATAAAATCAAAACGATTCTAGGATTTTTCTTTGAGGTTTATATGCCTTCCGAAATGACGATTTCCAATTAGAAATTGAGATCATACTTTTTCTCTGATTTTTTTTTCGATTCATGTAGCAAGGATATTGAATTTTATCAATTGTCTAGTTAATTTATTCTGTCTATGTAGAAGTAATTTTTGAATACAGTTTGGAAGATTTACATCGGAAATTTTCCACACTTGAAAACAAAAAATGATTACCAGAAGAAAATGACTGCAAGAATGTGGTGTTGACGTGCTAGAAGAATCAGATATAATCTGATAAGCCTACGAACGAAGAAATTAATTCGATAGGACAAAGGATTTGAAGAATGAAATCTTCGATATCATCGATGGGAATGAGTGACTTTGTCGATTATTAAATTATCTAACTATTTCATAATTGAAATGTGTAATTGAACAATTTAAATTCCGCTTCTCAAAGCATAGAATATATAATTATTAGCGGTAATGATACTCACGAGAATTATTTGTATCGCACGCTATTTGTCTCAGTGTAAATTCGCACACTCCACCTCGTGATATTAAAATACAAAGATCTTCGTCTACAATATTTAACAAATATAGTGATTAAAAAAATCTAGAGCACGATCCAGTGTCGCACGAAAGAAAAAACAGTACTTCGAGTGGACGAGCTCGTCGAAATATATTCCTTAATACTACGAAAAGGCAACAGTTGGCGAACACTTGGAGCGTATCAGGTACCGTTTGAATCCCACTGGCAGCAACGGACGCGGATTTGTCCTTCGAAATGGAGGAATAAAAATTCTGTCTCCACAATCAGATCGAAGAAATTATGCGATAACGGATTTCTCGCTCCGTATTATCCGCTGGTTGGGTTCGAGCTGGCCGCCGGTAACCGTGGACCAGGCTCTCCGACTACCTGGACGGTATCGTCATGCGTTACAGCCTCGAATGATGCGAGTCTTGCCTCTGTCTCATGGTCTGCGATGCTCGGAGGCCTGCGACCCCGACGTCGGGCTTCATCTATGCAGCCAAGCCTCCCGGAAAGTTTGTCCCGTCCGTTTTCTACCTCCGGGTGGATATACCTCGCTCGCCCAAAGCTCCTGTGATAATAAAATTATACCTCATTCGTTCAAAGCTGTTTATTAACAGGTTAAAGCCGATACCGGTTCGAAGACGTTCGATGATTCAATAGATTCGAATTTCGAAATGATCACGTACACAGGAAGGAACTGAAATGAGAGATTCTGTTATTAACACCCCGATTATTTACACCGTAGGCAGATAATCATGTCGGGTTTTTGGTAGTAAAAAATTAATTATTGGTTCAGACTGTGAATCTTTATCGCTGATAATTAGTCGCCTTAGTATTTATCTGCGCTAGAGGGCATTCAATCACATTTTTTGGAAGTATTTCATTCACAGTATTGTATCTTCTTATAGCGAACGATATGAATTTTTATTTCATAAAACTCTAGACTCTAGAGTCTAGTTCGTTCCAAAATGGTCTGTAGGGCCAATAAATACTGAGGCGACGATTATTCGGAAGATTGATTGCCCGAACTATTTCAATTGACTAATGTAATACAAGGTTATTGATTTCGTTGAAGGTTGAAAGGTTCTTGAACAAACTATCACACTCATAAATCTTCGACATCTTGAAAAGTTATAAATCGTTAAAGTTTATGCTATTGATACACTTATTCTTTGTGAATTGAATTAATCAGCTCACACTTGTCAAAGAGTGAATTTTGACTCCATTATTATTACACAGAACCGTGAAACGATGGGTGAAAATAAAATCATACTAATCAAACAGTATTCATGTAGATATAATATTTTTACGAGTTCTTATCATTCGAGGAAAAAATGTTATCCAAAAACGCCCCGCGCTCGTGGGACTGTTCAGAGTGACAACGGTCTTGGGTTTTTTTTTTCCGGGAAGGACCAGTGAAATCGGAAAAAAACGGGGTAACCCATAAATTTGTGTTGAAAATAGAGACGAACGAGCTGGTTTAGGCTGTCCATGTGCCAACCTTTGAATTTTCTAAATTTTCGAAAATTCAAGGACAAATTCATCATCCTATGACGACCCAAAAAATTTGCAGGTATACCAATTTTCGTCCAAATCTGAATATTTTTAGATTTCGTTTTAATCATCCTCGATTGATAATTTTGTAAAGCTGACTCCTGATGAGTGGTCAGTGGCCAAAAGAAGACCAAATCCGTTGATCCGTTTTCGAGATGGTAACGTTTAATATATGTATATATTTTTTTCTTATCTGATTTGGTTGTAAAACCAATTTTAAAGTTACTTCAGCCCATCAAAGCCAAAATCTCTTTCGTCTGAAGTTTGGAAAAGTCGCATCAATTGAGACCAAATTCATCGAAGTCCGATCAAGATTCTGTTTTAGACCTGCAATTTTAGAAATCTAGTGAAAACTCAAATTTACATTTTCGGGTTGATTACAATAACCGTCTATTTTCTCTGAAAACAGAGGAACGACATCTGGGAAAGATATTTTGATTTTTTAGATCAGTCATCAAGACTATTCATAGACGTCGTCTTCTTGGTTCGGTGATACAAATTTCAGTAACGTTTCGCATTTGCAGGTTGAGAGTCACTTGAATGGATCCACATAGCTAAAAGTTCGGCGTTTATCCCGGATCCGGATGTGTCACCATTGCCAGGGGACTAGATCACACGTTTCATGCCTCTCATTTAGCAAATTGAAGAGAATATTTGATTGGAAAATTGTTTTCGCAGTCGTCGCAGTCTCCATACAGTTCATTGCTCTGGTCAATTTTTCGATGACCACGGAGCCAGAATCTCCTCACTAGGTCTTTCCTTCCAGCATCCTACTGAGCAGGTAAACAGATGTCCCTCGAAAACTGTAAGGGTCGAATTTAACCCCTACCGGTTGTCGCGTCGGCTCGGTGAGTTGGGACCAAGGGGCAACGAGAGAGACGGAAAAAGGAAAAACAGAGAAAAGAATAGGGGCACAGATATAGACCAGGATTTTCCAGTGAGAGAAAAATTACAGGAAATCCTATCTAGTAAAGGGTCTTCAAAGTTATCTCCTTGTCAACTTGACATTCTTCAGTCTCTGATAACTCGATCTGTACAAAGGCCAGAGCAGGATAAGCATGCCTAATCGGGTCTAGACTCAGACTGGCCTGCATAGTTCCTGATTTTGATTACGTTATTCAATTTTTCACAAGGCAGAGGTTGAGAAAGAATCCTTGACGTTTTCTGACCAAATTGTAATTTTTCCCTGACTGAAATTCGGACGATAGAGTGGTTATTCAAGTATTCAATAAATAATTATCTGAACGAATGATGAAAGAGAATGATTTTCGTTTCTTATCACTATAAAATTTCTCGACTTTTCCCTGACCATTTTTCAGATTTCCTGACTTTTCCCTGACCAGTGGCCATCGTGTGGTGGAAGGAAAACACTGAAATAATTGTTTTGAAACTTCGAAAAATTTTGCAAATCTCAAATTTGGGTCCGAAATGAGTGTTAATTTTTTTTCAAATGTATTTTCATCCGTTGAATGTGGGTGCATTTTTATTTGTGGTCTTTGTCTGATTCTGACTTTGTTTCAAGTTGCAGCGCAATTCGAGTCCAAGGGCGATTGATTATAATGCTTATCACGTTGCTGATCGAATCAAAAGATATGCAATATTCGGCTATTGTTATAATTGAAAATCTCGCGCAGATGAGGTGACGTGATTTCTATTTCAGAGTGAGTGAGAAAAAAAGAAAGGAAGAAAAAAATATTAGAGTCTACGTCACGCTCCGAGGAACGCAGTAAGTGAAGCTTGTCGATGTAATCTTCTGCTTGAAAGAATAATCACGCGCGCAACATGATAGCACTGACAAGCCGGAAGCTGAATGGAATTGCATGAATTTTATTCTGAATCAAGCATAAGCGCGTTACACCGGCTCGGTACTGATTGATAACTTTGAGAACACGTAAGGCGACTTGTGTCTTGTAATAATTCACAATACGTGACCGTGGTAACGGGAAACTATAAACACAAGACTTCTCACATTGACGGATGAGTTCGATCGGTGCTCGTGCGTCACGTTAGTCGAACGCTATTTAATTTCTTCAAATTTGATCGTATTCGACTCGTTCTGAATAATTTCCGAATAGAAAATAATTTGAAGAGGTTTCTACTTTCACCTGAGTTACACAGGTTTTAGGTTCTCTTTCGGTTCTGCATTTGCAGCTCGGAGTTCTGCATTCAATTGACAATTCAACCTGACCAATTGATGAGAACAATTTTTGAATCTGATATCGAAATCAGAAGTCCAGGAAATGAAATTACAGACAGGGAACCAATAGAAGAAAAAAATGTTCGACCAAGATTTCAACTTTGTGTTTATTTTTATAAAATTTTATCGATCATGAAATGAATAAAATAAATAAATGAAATTAGATGTGCATACAAGATGATTCAGAATTTGTAATAAATAAATATTTTACCTTCAAGTTTTATTCCTGAAAACGAATTTTTTTTGCTGTATATCTTGTTTCAAATTTTCAAGAATTTTCAAGAAAAATTCATTGTATTTTTTTTTCTTAAATTTGTTTTTCATTCGATTATGATGTTGTATGAAGAAAAAACCATTTTTCTGATAATCAAACTCGTCGAATATTTATCACGATTTCCGAACCACCGTGTATACATATGTAAATATAAATCTGATCTAATTTCATGTTTTTATTCAAGACAATTTCTACACTATCACTCGACCATTAATAACAGTATAATTTTAAAGTGAGAAAATGAATCATCGATAAATGAATTGAAAATTGAAAAAAAAAAATAAAATCAAGAGTTTCGGGAATAATTATAGATAATATTGCTTATTATCGGTAATTCGATAAAGAATCACAATTCCAAGATGATTTTATCTCGTACAATTTGATAGAATATGAATACCGTCCACATCACGCATCGGAAACCTTGTTTAAATTTCAAAATAGCTTTTAAACTATCTGCTAACAGGATAAAACCAGATTCGAAGACCGATACGTGGTTCAAATTATCCCGCGAAATGGTTAAACAATATGGCGTCGAGCATCGCCTCCGTGACGCCAGATCGTTGAACCCGGGCTCACCGAGTAAGTCAAAATCCGGACATAAGAATATTTTTAATTCACCCCCCGACGCATGTAACTGCCATAGAATGATCCGAAACGATATTAAAATGCGCAATCGCGATTTTAACACCGAAATAATCTAAATCGGGGCGGAATTGAACAGAAAATAACCGCGTTGGTTGCTGATTCGACTCCGTAGTAGCGGAAGTGACGGTCACCGCTTCGTTACGTTTACATTCTGGGAGTCGCGTTCATTGTGAGGAGCCATTACCCTCGCCGCGCTAGCATCGTGCCATATTCCCACACGCGCGCTAAAAGTAACAACATTTTTGTAGTTTTAAGTGTAATATTATGAGAGTGAAATCCGAAATGGACGACGATGAAAAGGGGTGAGTCTAATTCCTTGTATAATCAATTATAAGACGTTCGGCACTCCGGCTTAACTAGGGTCGCGTATTTAGCATTGAAAATCTGCCGCTGCGCGATGTGACCATTTGCGTTTCGCCAGGGTGACGTTCAATAATTCTCTCGACGCTGGATTCTGGCTAGATTCTCGCGTCTCCGACTCATCCCAACGACCATCGAACGCGGTCGGTTGCTCAGTCGGTTTTTAACGCACAATACAATCCCGGTTTTGGCCAAAGCTCATTATAGCTTGGTGTGGCGTTTAATGATGCCGGTTTATAGACGGCGTATCTCTACCTCGGCCATCCCCTCACCTGTCTCGCCTTCCCGGCGCCCGCCCGTCCGCAAATCAACATCGTTTAATCCCATCATAGGTTGTAGAACGACGAAATATTTTTTACTACTCCAAACCAGCAATGACACTCCCCGACTATTTGACCGTTGAAATTTCGGCGTTAGGGACATCAACCGTTATCCGAAAGTATCTTATCCGCATCGAGTGGCATCCGCTTCTCCGGGAAATCGGAGGTATTTCGATTATCGAAATTACTTTTATTCCGTTGATCGATATTGTCACTAATAGTCACGTGCGATTGTCAATGGGCAACTCATCCAAGATGTTTAATTTATTTGTTTCTCAATCCTGTAAACAATTCAAATTTTTTTATACAATATTGTGAGATCATTTTTTCTTTATTCAATAACAGACGGGATATGAACAGCATCTGATGTCTCAGATTTGGTTTATGGTCTAAAATGAATTGTTTGTGCTCTCGATGGTACAACAGCTCGATTAGTGAGGTTCTAAATATGGCGGCCATATTATGCGCGCTAAGCATCACAGGATCCTTATCGTCAACGTGTTCGTGTCTGTGTGTGTATTTTTGTACGCATACAACCGTCATACTTTCAGTACACAATAAATAGAACGCAGATTTTCAAAGTAAAGAAGAAGAAGAAGAATAAAGAAACTAGATTCGTCTGCGATATTAGAAACGCTTGAGCTGCTATTTCTTATTAATCTTGTGCATTTTATCTCTTTATATTCTCAGTTTTCTCAAATTCCCCGATTCACGGGTGTAGAAACATTTTCGAAGAGTTATTTTGTTTTTACTACTGAATAAGCGTATCTTTTCCAAAATCTACCATTGTTCTTCGATATCTTAGTCACACCGCCGGTCACTGGTCAGTAGAAACTCTGCTATGGATGTATACGTAGTAGGTATGCCTAGCAATGATAGAGAAGCCACAGAGTTTAAAACATAGAGTAATATTTGTAGGAACACATGTAGTTGAGTATATCCAATTACGCTATTGTCAAAGCTAGAATTCGCTCCTGATACATATATGTATTTATATTTTTCAAATTATTTCATTAATAATTCCAGTCCCTTCGATATTCGGTGTATCAATTTCGGTCTGATAACTGAACGCTAAAAAATATGTTTATTAGAATTTTGCAGCTAATTAAATTTACAAATTTTATTTTTATATCGAAAAGTAAATTTGCTCAGACCGACATATGTCGATGTTTGACGATTCACTTGTAGAACACACAAGTCGAAAAGAAAACGAAAGAAGAATTCATTTTAATCGTATCTGCGATTTTTGCTGATTAAATTAGCGATTTATAGATTGAAACATCAGCCATCTTTGTAACACGATTTCAATTGTTTTTACTCTAATCTTAACACATCGTTGTTGTGATGTATACTTTTTTCGATTATCTTTATAAGGAAGCTTTTCAGCTGGCTTGTCAAAGTAAATAACTCTGATCAATTCTTGCCGACGCTAAACTCTAAAACTCTCTACTGAGTATTTGAAATCATAATAATAAACAAAAACAATAACAAAACTAAGCTAACACGATTAATGAACGATGGTTTTAATTTATGTAAACAAACACGTGGAACGTGTTGTACCAAGGTCACACTGGGTTTATGAATGCCAAACGCATTTTATTTCGGTAGATAAGAGTCGTAGCTTCGCAGACAACCAGGTCACGGATTTCAGCATTTCATCACTGAGTCGTAACGTCGATATCGAAACAGTACTGAGCTCGCAAAACGGCTGTGCTTCCTGTTTTGATATTGATGTTTCAGCTTGGCGGTGAAACGCTACGATCCAAGTTCTGGTTTTATTCGTTAAAGTAGGCATTAGAGTGAATGGGATTTTCCCTGCTTGAAGGAGAATTATCGCCTTGTGTTATCCATGTGAATGTAAGAATGATGGGCAGTCCCATAATCACCCAGACCCCATGTTCATTGCTGTTGTCTGACTAGTGATTTTGTATCATTGCCCCCGAATCATGGTATCCTTGAGTCCACCCAGTTTCCAGCGAAAAGGCTAATATCAATGTATGCTTTGAGATTGTCTCTTGTGTCTCTGTTGTCCAGGATGAGGGGAGACGAGCGCCCTGGGCGGCACAACTCCCAGTCAAACTCCGATGCAAGCGAGTCAGTAGCACATTCTTATCCTTATAGCAAATAAAGTACACCTACTACCTGTACCCAACACGTACCCCAACCTCAGAGACTTTCAGATCTTTTGTAAATTTACATTTCTAAAACACTCGCTGTTTTTGGCCTAAAATCAAAGTCGCCGCGGTACTCGCAGAAAATTAAATCACAGCAAAAGACTTGCTCATATCGAACGGTTTCGGTATCAATAAATGTACGGCCTCCTCCGAGAGAAGACTGCTGTAGGATGTGACTCTTCAAAATTTGACGACGTGTTATTTCTGTCAGAGAATATTTTTTCACTATTGGCTATTTCGATCTGAAAGTATCAACACGCTTAATGTAAACTAGGGTTAAGACTAATACGAATCACTATCCTGCGCTGATCAGATAAATCACCTTTGTCCTCAAGGTCTCTCGTCTCCCTTTTCATCTGCCAAAAATGGGTCAGAGAAATTTGTTTACGATAATGGTCTTGTAATAATTACGGAATCTTTAATACAGTTTTATTTTTTTATTTTTTTATTTTCAACGTTAATATCTTTCGTCTTCGTTTTTGTTACTAATTTCTAACAATATCACATCTCAATTTGCTTCTCATTGTCAGTCTACTTTTGTTTTTTTTTCGCAAGAACGACCTGTTAGTCGGGTAATGGGACATGATGTTCTGTCGTTTGAAGATAATCCTGTTGAAATTCATGCTACATATCATATTCCTTTGTTCACTCATCGTCGTAGCTTGTTTTTGACTCATTCTAATTGGCAAGAAGACGTGAGTGGTGTCTTGAGTGCCTGGTGCATAATACCACGCCGATCTATCCCATTTGTAAGCTACATTTTCACAATGCGACCAGGTATATTCTATACTATGTTATCAAAAATAGCTGAAGTATCGATTAAATAGTACAATTTCTTATGTTCTAAATTATTGAGACATTTTTTTCCATCGTTGATGTTTGATTATTCGTTTTAATGAATTTTTGTACTTTTAAAAAGATTACCTGCTTTTTATTCGTTAGTTTGTTCTGAGGGATTCAGTGTATTGTATTTTATTCAGAAAAACACAAAAATGATGGATTATGTTTACAAAATTTAGTCAGTTATTAGCAATCCCTTGCGCTTTGGTGATAAAATTCGTACCAAGTAGGATAGTCGTAGATCTATTGAATCAGTTCTGTATTTCGAGTGCCTGGTGACGAGAGAAAAAACGACTTGTATCACGTTTGAAAAAACAGAAACAAAATTAGGGCACTTACGTAAGACGGTGATGGAGATGGTGAAAGTGTCTTTCGGATATAGATAATTGAACCTGTGATCCAAAATTTAATGAACCAAAAATCTGTGGACATGGAATTTGGCTGCTCTGAAGGAAGAATAAGAAAAAAGTTCAAGACTCCAAAACTTCCATAATATAGTCACTCGAAATACTCAGTAGATAAAATGTAGACTATTTCTCATGACTCATTGGCGTAGTATTTTTTCCAAACCAAAGAGTTTGAGTAAAGGCCAGACCGAAATATTGGTGAAAATGCATTTCACGATTGCTTGCACGTTACTGCTTTCCTTGCTATCCCGACAGTAACTATTAACTAGTTCTCAACAGAATACGGTAGTAATTGCTTTGCTCCAGGTTAATTAAAATGCTACAAACTAGACAACAGTTATGCATGACGCAATCCCGTCGTATGTCCCCAAAGTGGCGAAGTGTGAATTCTCTAGATTCATGAATAGGGGGTAAATAACATTGCCGTCAGAATGGTGGTAGAATTTTATTTTTTCCACATTCCGTCAGTCTTTTGTTTCACAAACTTTAATCATTGTCGTTAAACGATGAGAAGACTGAAAACTCACTAATTCAGTTGGTTTTCAAACGTAGAAAAAATTCTCGCCGTTCTTGTACCTGCAATACTCTGATAACATTAACTTAACTGAGTGTAGCTGCACTCGTGTGTCTACGATACACAGGCATCGGCGTGACTGCGTCGTGCAAATGGGTTGGACGCATAAGAGCCCATATGTGACCCACACGCGAGTAGATTTGCACGTCCATAGAAGTACAGCTGGGTGCCTATGAACCCCTTAAGCAGTTAACCAATTAAAATCAAGCCGCTTTCTCACGTCTGCTTAACTTGAATACCTATTTATTTTTATTCTATCAAATCTTATTCTTTCCCCCCAACTTTCATCCCTTTCCTTTCAATCGCGACTCTTATCTAATTACGTTACTCATTTTTCACTCGATTCATATGCGTAGAAAACTATTCGTTGGTGGTCTGTCATGGGAGACAACACAGGAGAATCTTCAGCGTTACTTCAGCCGTTATGGCGAGGTCATCGACTGTGTCGTCATGAAGAACAGCGAGTCTGGACGCAGCCGTGGCTTTGGATTCGTCACTTTTAGTGACCCCGCAAATGTTGCTCTCGTGCTTCAGAACGGACCGCACCAATTAGATGGACGCACGGTGAGCTTAAATTTCATAAATTGTATCATTGACGACGATCCACTCTTCAGACGATTCTTTATGACTTTATGGATCGTTTGAATTTGTCTGAACTTTCGTTTTCAGATTGACCCTAAACCATGCAATCCTCGTACTCTGCAAAAGCCGAAGCGCAGCGGTGGTTTCCCAAAGGTATTTTTGGGTGGCCTGCCGAGTAACGTGACCGAAACCGATCTGAGGTCGTTCTTCACACGTTTTGGAAAAGTTATGGAAGTGGTCATCATGTACGATCAAGAGAAAAAGAAGTCCAGAGGTGAGTTTTCTTTCAAATATTATCTTACGGATGAAAAATTATGTTTTCAAACTGAAAATCAGCCTTGAAGATTATACAAATTCCACAAGAATACATCCTGACCGTGATAATTGATTTTACATTGAATAATATTTTCTATAATTTCGTTATCTTGTTTTTCGAAAATTACAAACCGAGTCTTTTTCACTTACTTATTACATCTACTCGAAGTTACTGTGAGGTTGAACATTGTACAAGCACTTATCGACGGTTTGAGGTGTTTAAAATTGAACAAAAGTTCACAGCTAACATTTATATATTGATAATTTTTCATGCTTAAAAATGCACTGCTGTTTATTGATTTTATATAAATACTTGAGATTTACTTAAGATTATCTAAATTAATCTAAATCTAGTCGTTCTTTATTCTGTATAGATATTTTAAAACTATAAACTACTTTTATATCGGTCTAGCTAAGTACATCTTAAGTCTAGCTTAAGAGTCTTACTGTAAGGCTATTGCTACTGTAAGTTAGCTTAAGTTGGCTAAGCTATGATACTCTAAGATGGTTGTGTATAAATATTTCTAGACAAATTTTATACTTTTTGTCACGGTTCTTTCCTTTGTTACTATCAAATTACTTTGCGTACGGTTGCTCTTCATTAATTTCATATATTCTTCTTCATTGAAAACTTAAAAATCCATCCAATCTCCATTATGTTGAAAAGTTACATTTGAAAGATTGGTCAAACAATTACTGTTTGTATATTACGCTCAATATTTCATTAGCTGACCTTTCCATCCTAACTGAAACAATATGAAGTCACATGATCAATATTTCTCACTTCTCTGTTCTAAAACACTCATTTTACCTCCCGTACTGCAAAGCGATGTCGTAAATAAGCTCAAAAGGGAAAACTATTTTTTTTTTCAAATCAAAAAATATTCACGTGATGTCATGATACTTCCAACTTGGTACAGTACATCTTTGCCTCTGATGTACCTCAATCAGCAGTGTAGGGCAATGAAAGAATCATCAATACTCTCGTAGACTTTATCGAGATGCTTGATCGACATGAATCGGTTGTCCTGAAATATATCTGTGGTAAAAATCCAGAAATTATACGAAAATTGATCGAATCTGTAAATAAATGAGCAAAATGAAATGAAAAAAAAAATCTCAATTTTTGGGCTCTTGATGTACAATGTGTCACGTTTCGACGACAGGGTTTGGCTTTCTCAGCTTTGAGGACGAAGACGCAGTGGACCGATGTGTAGCGGAGCACTTCGTCAACTTGAATGGAAAACAGGTATAGCAATCATACACCACAAAATATATAACAAAGAGCAAAAAAGATTAAGAAAAAAAGACATACAAAATTAAAAACAATGATTAATGATCATGCAATAAAGAGCTTGGATCAGAAGTGGGACACATTTTAATAGAATTAGTGGATATAAATTATATTTAGTGAATTATATATTAAATTTTGTTCGTTTTACCTGCCGTAGAGTAACTATAATAATTATAATTACCTACGTTTTAAAAATATTAATATTATGACGTTAAAACTAGTTAAAATACAATATTTTGGCCTATGGAATTTGTGAACCATTTAGTTTCGCAACATTCAAGAATCATGATTTCCTTACTAAAAAGGCTTAGAGCTTAGAGTCTTGCAATTGCTCGAAATTTGACTTTATACCACTAAATGAAAAAATGGTGTGCTCATAAATTGATGAGTTTTGATCTAAAAATGTTGAAATATGTTCCCTTTTCGTTTATCAACATAATTGAAAACATATTTGATTTTATTGTTCATTGCTTTCAATTTGTCATCAATTAGACCCATTAACTATCAGAATACATTGCCTGTTTGAATACGAATGAATCGAAACGACGCAACCGTTTGAAGTATTGAGTATTGTACTCGAAGAAATTTTATTATCAATTCACAACGTCATGAATTTGGTTCTTTTACTGTCATGAAAATTTTTAGAATAGGATCACCTCTCCTTCTCTTCATCTAAAACACCTGACTATTATCGAAAACATGATGGCCTTAATGAATAAATTTATTTTAAATAAGTTAATCAATAGATAACTATTAGATTCTAATTAAATAGAGTCTAAGATATTGACTTATTTCTATTATTCATTTTGGGTTATTAATTTATCAACTAGATTTCAAAATTATTGTCTTCATTTCTTTTACATAAATATACAATATTATATAAAATACTATATTATCTAGATTCAAAAATTGTATTTGACGATTAGACAGGTGCACTTCAATAGTAATCAAACACTTTTAATGAACAATAAAAAGCAAAAACGGAAAACAAAAAACCATCAGTTCATTAGCTTTAAATCGTTAGATAATGATGATGATTAACAAAATACATTCAATATCGATCGATGTTAGTGTTGTAGTCGAAGGAAGAAAAAAATGCACGATATTTTCTTTGGAGAACAATATTTATAAATTTTTATATTCCAACAATTTAAAAAATAGAAAAGATCGCGCGATTTGCTCTGAAATTCTGTGCTCTAGATTAGTAAATATTCCAAAATTTAATCAATCGAAACCTTTCCTCTTACAAATTCGTCACTTCTCTTGATTCCAGGTTGAAATAAAGCGGGCAGAGCCTCGCGACTCTTCGAGTAAAATGAACGAAAGTCATCAAGGTCAGTGGGGTCCGCCTCAACAGGGTGGACCACCGATGGGTATGGCTGGTAACATGGGACCTATGGGAGGACCCAACGGACAAATGGGTGGACCCATGATGGGAGGACCGATGGGACCTCCGGGAAATATGATGCAGCAGTATCAGGGATGGGGCACCAGTCCCCAAACCGGTGGTTACGCCGGTTACAGCACTCAATACAATGCTCAGGGGTGGGGCGCCCCGCCAGGGCCACCTCAGCAGCAACAAATTCCTCCGCCACCACCGCATCAGTGGGGAAGTAACTACAACGTTCAGCCTACTGCTGCGACTCAGGGCTATGGAAGCTATGGTAAGTCGTGAACGAAATTGTAAATTCTTTATGTATCAATAGTTTGCAGCGTCTGATTATTATAAGTACCACGGACACCCCGATTCTGTGCCGTTGCTACAGCTTGAAAATCACTTGGAAAAACTTGATGAGCAAGTCAAAGTACTTTTAATAGATTATGTTCAAGGGAGAGACAATCCTGTTTCGAAAGGGAGTCTGAAAATATTGGAAGGTAAGGGAAAGGGAAGGTTTTGATAGAATATTACAGTAAAAGTAAAAAACTGTTGATAGAAATCGGGACGATTTTCACTAGGATTTCGGTTACTCCTTCCTTTCAGTATCCTACAACCAATTTTTTTAATTTCAGTCTCTTCCTGAATAGTATTTATTATCAGGTCAATGTTGAGTCTTGACTCAGGGACACAGAAAGTGAACTCTGTGTCTGTGACGTTATATCGTGTTTATCCTATCCCACCGTGCACTTGTCATATTAAGGATGTATAGGCTATACAATCTCAACCAAAAGTGAGTCTCGTCGTCAATATTGAGTACTTCGAGATGAGATAAAAATCGGAAAAAAATCAACCACAATCAAGATGATAAGAGTATTCATTTTCAATAATAATAATGCCCAAAAGTTGTCAACAAATTGTTTAAACAAATCATTGTTTAACAAATTTCCTGGTGACGTTATTTTTTTTTCATGTCAAATGAATTCGTTAATCTTTCCGAATACACATGAATTTTTTCAGAATTTTGTCACTTTTTTGAAATTTCCGTTTTCGGAAATTTCTAAAGGCTGTATTTACAAAACTATTAGGTCCACCCTCCGGAAACTTCGGAATTGTAATCTACATCGTTTCCACAATAACATATCCAAAATTCAGATTTTTTTTCTCCATTTTTCAAAATCGAAAACGGAAATTTCAAAAAAGTGACAAAATTCTGAAAAAATTCATGTGTATTCGGAAAGATTAAAGAATTCATTTGACATGAAAAAAAAATAAGGTCACCAGGAAATTTGTTAAACAATGATTTTTTTAAACCATTTGTTGATAACTTTTGGGCATTATTATTATTGAAAATGAATACTCTTATCATCTTGATTGTGGTTGATTTTTTTCCGATTTTTATCTCATCTCGAAGTACTCAATATTGACGACGAGACTCACTTTTGGTTGGGATTGTATAGCCTATACATCCTTAATTATGGAAGCAATAATGGTATAAGCGTTCTGTCTCACATGTGGTCGATGTTTGTTATTATCGATTCAGTTTCTAACGGTAGAATTTTGACGCAATCTACGATGATTCAAAACACACTAAGCTTCAGTCAAATTGCATATACACACAAATGCTTGAGATATTGTAACCTTTGGATATCATCTTCGCACTATCCGGTGGCGAGCTTTATCGACCGCCTAACAAAACCCTTGAATAGTAATGATTCATTTTATGTACCTAATACTCACAATCAACTTATGAAGGAAAAGGTAAGAGCTGGCACTCGGGCTGTAAATCTAACTGAAAGTTATGCAGAATTGGCTTTACCTCATCGCTTATATAACACGATTTAATACTCGCATTCGATGCACTTTGCAGTTTTCTAACAACGATTCTGACCAAATGTTTGAAGGAAATTTATCACCATATTATTATTGAGGAGTCAAGCCATAGCGAAAACTTTCAATACAAAAATTATTCCGAAAATTCTCTTTTTGATGAACTGGAAGTAGCGCTGAGTGTGTCAACTCGTACGATTTTCAAACGCTGAAGCATAACTTTGGATCCTCTCCCCTCCCCCTCCATCCCGCTTGGAGAGGCTAGTTAATCGTTTTATAGGAAAAGAAAATGAACGTTATTTTAAACGCCCGGATGAGGAAATCAGAAGACACAGAATAGTAGAAAAGTTACTTGGAGTTATACGGTTGCACTGTGTCTACCATCGGTCTCGCTCTGCACTAATTCGTTTGGATTTTGCATATTGGAAGACACGAAAAATTGTAGTGTCGCGGAAATGAATAAAATATAAGTAGCAGGTTGATGAAATTGATTCTATGCGGTGCTCCGAAGATTAAAATAAAAACGAATTACGATGAGACATGGAACGAAGAAGGTGGGGTGACGGTCGTCGGTGACACGTGTTTGTGTGGTTAATGATCGCAGGTGGGCCAGCGGCGGCCGCTTCAGGGGGCTACGGGCCGACGGCGGGAACGGGAGGGGCTGCGGGGGGAGGGCCCGGGGGCTCGTGGAACTCCTGGAACATGCCACAAAACGGGCCACCCCCCGGTACACAGCCCCCGCCCCAACCCCCTCAGCCCAACTCCTCGCAGCCCAACTCCAACTCGAACCCCTCTGGCCCGCAGGGTGAGTCTCACTCAGTAAAGTCAAGTCTCTCCTCTATCCGCTCGTTCGAACCCCTTGAACATGATACGCTGTGACGTTTT
The DNA here is from genome assembly GCA_018420115.1 of Euura saliciscinereae. NCBI lineage: Eukaryota > Metazoa > Arthropoda > Insecta > Hymenoptera > Tenthredinidae > Euura > Euura saliciscinereae. The sequence continues at coordinate 33,992 of JAFFZH010015288.1, read as the reverse complement.
TCAAGAGTCTAAGACAATGGGACGTGTCTCATGTTCCTACGGGTTCAAGTCTGTCCACAGAATCTCGTATTTTTAATATTCAAATTTCAATCAATATGTTATTTTTAATTTCATCCCAGGGCTGAATTTAAATTTGCAATTTAGGAGAGTCTGACGTCAACCATTTATTAAAGTGTAGATGTTTGGTTTTAAAGAGGGTAATCATCTCCGCTGCATCTTCTATTTTAATTTCTCATTATATCTGTGTCCTCTTGAGACCCTATCCCATAGATATAGAATAACAATATATTATTTCACTGCGTCTTCATTATCTGTTCATCTTACACTTCTGCATTACACATCATTTGTGTTCAAGGGGTTTAATTGCGTCTACACGCAGCCCCCAATTCATATTGGTGGAATGTCACTGATTCGAGATAGGCATCTGGATGATTAAATGACTTATTCCTTGACGGCGAATCCTTGAAAATCTGGGTACGGAAGTTGTGAAAAATTAATCAGAAAGACACGTAGGAACTTTTGGGTTTCAATTCAATCAGTTAAGGAAGCCTTTAGGGCCTGTAACAACTCAGAACTAATCATGAATTTCCTGGATTTCGATGAATGATTCATTAAAAAACAGACTTTGGAACAGTTAAATGAAAGTGGCGGAGGGCTATTTGCATACATTTCTATGCAATCTCGTTATTCACGAGTCACGTGATGCGCGGAAGACTTGAGAAAGATGAAAAGTCAAACGATTGAGAAGAGTTTTGGGGCTGCTTGTACACCTGATTTTTTAACATTGATGACATTCTGTCGATTGATATAAATAATTGGGCATCATAGATTTTTATAAATTACTTATACCAAACTAAGCATTTTTTTTTAAATGGATAATGAGTAGAACCTTCGAGATTTGTAGTTGTGTGAAATTTATTTTATGATACAAATTATTATCAAGTAGATAATTGGTTAGACTGTATAAAGAAAATTAGTCGGTAGAGTAGGATAGTGCACTCCTGCTCCCATCCCAAACCCACATCTTCCCCTGGACCGAATTATTAGTAAATATTCTGTATCAACAACACCACGAGGATTAGGTAAATGTATATTATTCAATATCAATCTCATGAACAATCAAGATATCAACTGGAAAATCAATCAATACTCGATTACGAAAAAATATGTGTATCTTTTTCCCATAGTAAAGGAAAGAAGCGTAGTTTGAGCTTAGCTTGTGGTGGTTCAAGATTGAGGAATGAAAATCCCTGTACTGGATGATGTTGAGGTAAATGAGACTGGATTACACAGATGATCAGTATTTCTCCTAGATAACGTCAGTTGTAGAAAGAGCTAGTTTCAAGATTGCTGCAGGTTCCAAAGATCCGGTTTTACATCCATCCTCGCTGCTTTTATCATCACGAGATCCTGACTCACATGTCTTCTGATTTCCCTCCCATCTGGTTTGATCAACTAGTAGCATGACGAATATATAATTCATGAAAAAGTTCAAAAAGAACCATAGTACAAGATGATCGTAATGAAATAATAACACGAATGATAGCTCACGATGACATAGACACTGCTGATCACAGCCACTGTTCTTCTAGCTTCAGAGCATCTGCCCCATATATGCATAAAACTTTGATGTAAACAAGTTCATTTACTATTTAATCCAAGTTTTATCTATTAATTCGTCCAAAGTTCTATTTCGTTTGCTTGATGTCTGCCTGTTAATCTAATCGTTATTTTCTTCTGATTGGTAACTGGGATATTTTTATTGTTGAAGATGGAAAAAAAATACTTGTGCTTATCGATCATAGATTCTAATAAAAGGTATTGTGACGTTGATAGTTCTTGAAATCGATGAATTTGTTTTGGCAATACTTGGAAGAGAAAACAGACAATTTCCTAGGCTTTTGATAAATAGGAGCACTCTTCTTCGTAAAATAAAAAAAAAATATATAGAAAGTGTTGGTAGCCAGGGGTGATTCAAAGTGGTAGCTGAAGATTTCGGTTTGACGATGGTGTTGCAGGGGACATGTACTCTAGGCAGACTACCGGTTCCGGGGCTCCGGGTTCGAGCAGCAGCTCTGCCAAGACGCCGGATTACAGTGGGTATTCCGGATATGGGAGTTACGCCGATACTAGTTATCCTCAGCGATCTTACCAGGGTGGAGAAAGCAACCAAGGTGGGTATGCCGCCAGCGCGCCTAAACCTGGCCAGCAAGGCTTTGATTTCAAAGAGTGGCCCACCTCATGACCATTTTACTTGACCCAAGATAGAGAAGTGCGCTAAACGGCCTGGCCTTGCTCGTGGGTTTTCTTATATATATTTTGTTTTTCTTGTATTTGGTTGACAGATCACGATGTGGCATCGACAGCTTGGTAGATTCTTATCTCGAGATATCATCGCTTTGGTGACGATGAATATAACAAATCAAACAAAAAATAAAGTAATTATGCGAAAATATAAAATTAACAATAAATTGTTACATACTACAGTGCCCAATGCCGAAAACAACATTCAATTATACTACAGAATGTAGAATAATTTACCAGAGCTATCGACAAAAATTCATCCATCAAGCATTGATATTTGGCATTGTAATTGATAACGATACATTATATTAACATTGAAAAAAAGTCTTCTGCGATCTACCGGGCTAACGACTGCCTGCACCGTCGGGTTTCAAAAATAATTATCTAAATTCATTTTTTTTTTGTCGGGTGAAATGTATTCATTACAACTGTCCAATTTATTTTATTCTTGTTTCATTGTATACGATAACAATTTTTCTTGATCATACTGCGCGACAGATAATATTGTCTTGATTTGTAATATACATATATATTTTTTTGCTACCGTTCTTTATTGTATCACCGATCGATCGATTGTCTCAGTAATTCTTATAACTGTAATTCTGTTTTTTGTTTTTTTATTTCCATTTGTTGTAACGAATGATTTTTTTATATAATCTCTTTTACCCGATATATTATCAAATCAGTTTATTTTGAGTTGATGTTGATGCAGAAAAAAACTAGAAAATGTAAAAAAAAAGAGGAAAAAAAAAAGAAAAATTATACCAACGAGATGGTTATGCCTAACGAAGCGCATAAACCTTGATTTATGATGATACCCATGATGCAAGCGAGCTAAAACATTGGATGCGGAGGGTTGTGAGATGAGCGAGCGATTAAGTAACCAGGAATACAGATATGATGACAGTTAAGTTGTTACGAAAATTTCGGGAAGTCAGATTGACCTCAAATTTTTTCGCCAACGTCAGAAAAACGAATAAAGAACAACAATAAAATAATTGAGTAATAAATGTGCGTATTTAAGATATCCTCCGTCTAAATATTAAATATACTATAGAGATTAAATGATAAATTAAAGAAAAAATAACATGATAATTTAAATAAGGTGTATGTTTTTTTTTGTCTTTTTGTTTGTTTTTGACTGCGGGACATTTCCCAGGTTTTTATGTCTAGCAAAAAAAAAAGTAAATTAATGAAATTGTACAATAAGAACTTGACCGCCGTTGCTCGAGACAGCTATTTGTCGGCAAAGCAGCAGCAAATTTTATCGGAATATGGTAGTTAGGTGTGTATAAATTTTATGGTAAAGAATAATTAAAAAAAAAAAAAAAACTGAAAAAACGGAGGGCCTTTTAAATGGGCACTGATATCGACGAGTAGGGGGGCTGATCTGAAAAGTCTACCTGATTAAATATATGGCTTAATTATATTTACTCTAGAGGATTTATCATAGAATCTAAAATAAAAATAATCTAGTGGGCTCGGTCCACTATTGTTATAACAAACGAGCCGCGTCTCTTCGCCTATTACCACGTGCTAACATCCGATCGAAAACATATTGACCTTACCTCGAGCTAAGCGTTGAGCATTTTTCAAACTTTGCTGGATCTATTCTTGGTTCTATATTTTTAGGACAAGAGGAAACATTTTCTTTTCGTTTTTCGAAAATTAGAAAAAAAAATTGATACACAGCGAAAGAGAGTAACGTAGACGCAGCTCGCTGCATTTTTCTGGGATTAACACAACAAGGAAACTTAAGGGGAGCTCAATCAAACCAACTTTACCACTAATTACTGTCCATTGTTGATTATTTAATTAAAAGAAAAAATAATAATACATAGGGAAATGAAAATGATAACGATTGAGATCATACGTTGAAGAAAAACATAGTGAAATTAACTAAGGCTATCTGTAATGTATAAAGGAGAAAAGAATAATAAAAAATAAATAAAACCTCTAATAATGAAACACTAGCACTACTATTATTATTATTCTTATTATTATCTTAATAATAAAGTAAAGGAAATTTTTAAGCATAAATAGTAAAAAAAAAAGAATAAATAAAAGTTGAATAATTAAAAAGAAGAGAAAACATGTAAGTTAACGGTAAATAATTAATTAAAGAAGTTAATGAATAAATTATTGTAGAGAATTTCCACATTGTACATAAATTTTTAATATCGAGAAAAAAAGGTAAAATAAAAACAAACTCTGGGGTGCGTTGCAGTATGTTAATAATTAAAAGTAAAATAATAATAATGATAAAGATGAGAAAAAAAAACAATGAAAGAGAAAGATTATGAGACAAGAAGAAGAAGAAAAAACAAATCTATTTAAAATAATTAATTAAAAGATTATTATGGTATAAAAATAATATATTTGTATTTAATGCAATATTATTAGTATGTTTAAACAGAGAAAAACGACTTATTAAAAATAGATAGAAATTAGGCAATTTTACATTCAATCTGTTGTTATTCTGCCCTATTCGTATTGGCACTGACGATATTCTCTTCGTTAATTTAGAATTCGCATTAGTTATTCGTTACTAATACATATAAAACTTACACCTTCGAACAATTTTTCACATCCGCCAAATCGATATCAATTCTCATAGAAGTGAAACTCGTTTACACAACTATACATACATATCTTGTAATTCTGTAAAAAAGAAGAAGAGTCTTTGCAGACAATATACATGTAGGCTAAAATATATACCTAATTTAGAGCCAATTGAAATTATCCAATTTTTGATACGTTTCTTTTTGTAAAATTATCATAGTTATCGATATCAATTATATTAAATATAAAAATTGAACAATTTGAATAAAATAATTTTCACAAATTGTAATAATTAATGTTCATCAGGACGCATTTTCCTGCAAAGGTTTAGTGGGCAGGTATAGTTTCTCTCAGGTTTACTCAGGTAATAATTATTGCATAAATCTATTGAAAAAAATTCTGCACGTATTTCAGAACAAGAGTATGAATAATAACGAAATAATAATAATAACGATAAATAAATTAATAAAAATCACGTAGATCTCGTCGAAGAAGTAGTAATATAATTCAAATTCAAATTAAAATCGATAAGCGATTTTACGTTTTCAATCCTCGTTCATTGCTTATCGATATTTGTCTAATTGAATATCGGTAATTTGAATATTGAATAGGGCAGTTTATTATGATTAATCATTGTTTCCCCTTTTTCATTTGCTATAGTTTTGTTTCGTTTTTGTGTTGACTAATCGTAATTATGCCACATAGTTAGTTATCGTTTAACTTAATTAGCTACTATTAGGTCGATTGAATATTGATATTTAAATGAATTTAATATATATTTGAATAATAATTCCGGGAAATGCGAGCTCCTAAAGCTAGCAAACCTGCACTCAAAGACTGGATAAACAGGACTGTGGTTTTTATAATCATTGACCGTATTAAATATATACACAAACCATATTAAAATTAGATTAAAAAAAAACACAACAAGAAACAAAATATGAACATTTAACAACAATCTTTCTTCGATTTTTATAATAATAATAATAATAGCGCGCCTGGTAATTGAACTGTTAACTTTTGTGTTAAAGCCTGTTTAACAATTTAATCCTTCTCAGGTAACAGAAAAAAAAAAATTATCGCGAGTTGCAGCACTGTCAGGAATCTTTCATTTTTTTTCGTTACTTAGTTAAAAAAAAATTCTTTGTCTTTGTCTTTTTCTCTTTTCTAATATTCTGTAATTTTATTTATTCATTATATTATAGCTACTGCCTTTTTTTTTGTTTTTCAAGCCTCTATTATCGATTAATTTAACTAGTGAGACGCATCTGGATGGAATTGTTACGCTGAACGCAGATTATAATAAGATATATAAAAGGAAACAAAAACGAGATTCTAAATTACGTTGTAGGAAATTTTAGGTGCGACACATAAATAAATAAATAAATAAATAAATAAATAAATAATTAATTAATTTAAAAAGAAATAATAAAAATTACAAATGTACAGAATCATGTTTTCCAGAGTAAATAAATAGATAATTAATCAATCAATTAATTTGAAGAAAAGAAAATGAAATTCTAATAAACAAATTGTCGAAAATAATAATAATAATTGAGTGATTCGATCACGTCGACGACGAATACATAAAAGCGTTTGAATAAGGGAAGGGGGGGGGGGGGGGGCATCGATTTCCTGATACTTACAACAACTAGTTGCTATTTATTTATTCATACAAATTCTCTGTTTCTTTCTTGTTTCTGTTATGATCGCAATATATTTTTTCATACGCCCTAGTTAAGTGTAATGAGATTTCCTTTTTTTTTCCGACAAAGATTTAATGAAAAAAAGAAAATATGCGACGTACCTTTATTTAATTAACTTCTGAAATTGTACCAAGTACACTATTATAATAGGGTATTATAAAATGAATGAGTAAAGAAGTTACGGTTATGATTCGTAGTTGAAAAAATAAAACGATATTTTTTTTGTCTTTTTATTTTTATTTTTATTTTTATTTAAATCGAATCCATCGCGTTAATTTAAATGTTGAAAAAAGAAGAAGAAGAAGAAAAAAAAATACCTGTATTACAAATCACCCTCACTTGATACACGAATAAAGAGGCATCACTGTACAGTCTATAATGATTGGGGATTGATTGACTTTATCAGGTTATAGTGAGAAAGTAAGGTATAACGTTACGTCGGTAAATAAAAATAATAAAAATTATTACTGTAATGAACTACTTGTACTTTTAGCTTTGTATTGGTAAGATCGCGTCCCCGAAAAACAATTGATAAAAAAAAAAAAAAAAAAGTATCTCAAGCTCGCTCGCTCGCTCGTCCTCCATATCCACTGTTATTAAAAGAAAAGGAAAAAAAATCTAAAACCCACCCCTTATTGAAGAACAACTAGAGGAAGGGCGAACGATAAGGATGTTTCAGAATGACCGAAATCCAATGTGACATAATAAAAAAAACCAACTTATCACATTCAAAAAATCGTTTCCAGCAGAAAAAACGTTTTTCAGAATGGATTGTGGTCTGCAAGAAAAATAGAAAATGAAAAAAAAAATAAAATGAAGTGAAACAGAAAACATTCTTCTCGTTGGCTCAATCCCTCCCCCCCCCCGCCCCCATTGATGAATTAGACATGCTCCTGGCCAAAGCGCATGTTCTCTGTCCAAATATTGCGACAACATATATATGAATACTATTTGAATAATTACATTACTACTATAATATTATACATATTAATAATTTTTTTTCTCGATTTTTTTTTATTAATTTTTTTTTTTTTTTTTTTCGAAAAAAATTTTTATGGATATACATATATTAGATGGAATCATAAAAAAAAAAATAATAATATGAAAAAACGATGTGGTATATGCTTGAAACCATAAGGATTTAATTAATGAATTATTATTACTATACCCTATTCACTAATCATATGAAGATTAAAATATAATAACTATTGTCTACTATTATGTATGTGGTAAGCCTAGCAGTAACTGATGATAAAAAAAAGTAAAAAAAAAAGTAAAAAAAAAAACAAAATATATAATGAACACTATTACTATTACTTCTATTACACTACGTTAGAGTTGAGGTTATTAATTAAAGTAATAAACGGTTGTAAGGACTACATAGTAGGAAACTTTTTTTTTTTTTCTTGATCGATTATGTTATTGTCATATTTACCCCAAGTGCCCTTTATTTTAGATCCTTGTATAAAATAATTCGACCGCAATGTTGTGTGGTCTTGGCTCAGTGATTATTAAAAAACTATTTAAGAAAAAATAAATAAAAATAAAAAAATATGTCCTGTTTATGCGAAAGTTGATGCATAAATTTATTATAAAACTTTACATATACACGTCTATCTTTTTTTTTTCAAATCTTATCTTCTTATCATTCTTTATTCTGTTAGATTTTCTCTCTTTAAATACATCCATGAATCGATCAACGAAACAGCGTTTATATAATTAAAAAAAATTACTTTATCTTCTTGTTTGTTTTAATTTCGTGTGATTTCTGTCGTTGCTTATACATATACTGGCTAGTATTTTAATATTTGGCGATCGAATGCGAGAAAAAAAAAAGAAAAGAAGAAACTGAATTTAGAGATTAGAGAAAAAAATTCGCGGTGTACAGTGATTAGTTTGAAGAAAAAAAAATGTAATATTTTCGCATAAACATGGCTCAAAACACGACTGTTTCAATCCTAGCACGTAAATATAATTTAAGCATTTTCGAATATACCTCATAGAGCTGTAGCTTTTTGTGTCAAAATATAATTCTGATTTTTTAAAACCCCCTACACTAAGCAACAGTGTATATCAAAAAAAAAAAAAAAAACTTATCTACTTTTTCGTATTTAAATTTAAGAAGAGAAGCAAAGATTAACGGAAATAATAATAATAAAGATAACGATGATTAATATGAGAAGAAGAAGAGAAAAAAAAAGAAATATATTTGAATTAAATTAAAGTTTAAATTATTAAACATAGCTCGTATATGTACTGTTTATCCGCAATAGGCACTTTGTACGTTTCTAAGTCAGTCGGGACCCGAAATATTATCTCTAGTTGTATATGTAAAGTGGATGATCGAAGCCTTACTTAACTCAAACTCAAATAAGCCTTAATTGATAAGTTTTCGAATTAAGAGTTATACGGTAAAATAATCATAGAGAAAAACCTACTCTAAATGTTAATTACTGATTATGATTACGAAATAAGCTAAGTTGCTTGTTGCATTTAAGGTCCGGGTAAATATGACCATAATATACGCAAGCTGTGACACTTTAGGATATAAAGATATGAAAAAGAAAATGAAATAACATAACATACTTCTACGAAAACTATTTATTGCAAAAAAGAAAACGATAAAAAATATATATATACTATTATATATGTTACTTGTCTTTATGATATAGTAGATCGCGTATTTCTGTATACACTAGGTAATTCAACCTCTCACTAATCACTGTTTAACAGACATACAACTGCTACATACTGGACTGAACGTGTACAGGGTTGGCTGTCAGAGAGTTATTCTTTATCGTAGTTTATTTCAACTTTCCAGGATCAGATTTTACAAAAAAAAAAAAAATCGATATCAATTCCTACTCTATTAATTAAGAAAAAAAAATCGGATTGTGAGTAACTCACCGAATTTTTTTTTTTTTTTTCAAATCGTACACTTTCTGCTGTGAACACTGTATACATTAGAATACATGAATATTGTTGCTAATTATCGAACAGGACGCATTTTCTTTAAGAAAGAGGGTTTCTCCATTTAGTGGTAAAGTTTCTACGCACATTCGGAATATAATTTGTCAATAAAGTTAAAGATTGTTGTTTTTCTTTTGCTTTGAAAATATTATGATCTAGTTATCGTTTGTATTGAAACTGAAAAAAAAAAAAAAATACCAATCGTCGAATTAAATTCCGTGGATATAGAAACTCTGACTTCAATGAATCCCTCGATTATATGATCACTGGACTGATGTATATAAATTGTACTACAATTCACGAGGAATCAGAATTTGAAAGTTGCTGTTAGATTCACTACCACTCGCATGAAAATACATATATACGAATAACTATTCTTTTGAGCTGAAACAGAAAAGAAAAAAAAAAGCATAAAAACATAATCTCATCAGAAATGTTAATTGATTATATCTATAATTATGGTGAATAATTTTGTGACTTGATAGAACTTGTCCTTTTGAACTGAATGGCGGTAGTGTGCTCAATTATTTATAAATATATACACACAAAAAAATATATATAATATCAAATTTTTTTTTCTCTTTCTCTTTTATTTTATTTTATTTTCATTTTTCTGTTTTTTTTTTCTATTTACATATATTTATCTTCACATATCGATGTGTAGCGGTTTATTATAATATATGACATCGTACACATCTATGTGTGATAGAAATTAAAATTAAATTCCCTGCATATCTGAAACAACCCTCCCGTAATAAAATGTCAATATGACGATATTAATTATTATCTATAATCGTGTGATTGATTTCCTTGCTGCAAGCTAGTAGTGAGGTTGTGTTAGGGGTGGTAAGATTCTGTCGAGATTTGGAAATATTGTCGTGTTTTACTTATATATAGGCTTAACTTTTATCATTGAGGCTACACAGATTTAAAGAAAAACAAAATATTATAGCGTAAGAATTAATAAAGGAAATAATAGAAAAAAGAAAAAAAAATATTACAAACTAAAGTTTATATTGAAAAAAAGGATAATTTTAATTACGAGTAATCGGTATTATATTATTACGAAGGCTACTCTATATTAAAAAAAAAAAAGAAAAATGAAACAACGTAAAAGTAAATTTAAAGAAAAATCAATATAGTTACAGATAATAATTGTATCTATACGAAATAAGTGACACTGTGATCTGTGATTGGCAAAAATTTTAGGATTAAAAGATATTAAAAGGATTTAAAGGCGAAGGAACAAAGCTATTATACTCTGTACGATTAATTGATAATTTTGTTGACTATAATACTGAGATAATTGAATTAGAAAACGGCCGTATATTTAATTACAATACAATATTATTATTACATCCACGATATAGATTAAAAGATTTTTCTCGAAATAAAATAAAAATATAATAATTAAAGTAAAAGTAAAAGTAAAAGTAAAATATTACCGAGATTGAGAAGGAACTATTAATGCCGTGATAATGTTGAATAGATAAATTGATAATTATTGATTAAGATAATTTATGTACATATTGTATTATAAATTATTATTATCTCAGAGTACCTTTAAAGAAAAAAAAAAAAAATGAAATCTTTTTAATCTATACTCTTTATTGCGAGTCACTATCTTAACTGAAATCAAATATCATAATTAAAGTTTAATCAATATAAATTTACATAAACGAAAGATAAACAAACAAAATGCCAACCATTGTGTTCTTAAGGATCATAATAATTAAATTAAATTAAATTAAAACTATACATTACGAAAAGTTGCTTGTATCGCTTATTTTTCAGTATAAATAAAGGTGACAGACAATTGATTAGTCATCGTACATTGCCGCAAGATAGATTATCGATTATCACATAGAGGAAATGATAAGAAAAATGAATAAAAACAAAAAGGCGCGTCACACAGATTTGAGGATAGCCATCTAAAATAGAGTATTGATTACCCATACGTTAATGGTAGTGATAGTTAAGTTGTTAGTCTTACGTGTGTTACCTAAAGGGTGCACAGAATATTAAAAGAAAGAAAAAAAAATGTGTCAACGCAATATTTCCAAATCAAAACTCAACTAACCGCGGCTTTAATTACACGGGAAGAAAAATGACTGGCGTCAATTTTTTTTTACCCCCAACACAGACTAAAATCGAATGAAAGAAAAGAAAAATCAATTCGTTGAATTTGATTCGCGAGGAGACTCTGGTTCTAAACTATTATTCGTACTAAATCGTCATTTGAGAATTCTCAAAGATACATCGTAGAGAAAGAGAGGTTCGCCGTAAAGTTTTGTTGCATACGAAAAAAAATTGACGAAAATAGTTATTATTGATAGGTTTTTTTTTTTTTTTTTTTGTATCTGAAGATCAAATTGAATACAATTCGCCGTGGCTATTCCGGAAGTTTAATACAGAAACAGAAAAGAAAATTTAATTAAATAAATAAACGATCGTTACCTAATTTTAGCATCGATTATATGATTATATATATATAGAAAAAATAGAAAAAAATCATGAAAAGAAAATAAGTTAGAAACCAAACGAAACAATAATACAGAAAGAATGATAATTAAAAAGATGAATGACGTTTATTGTAGATTATAATCTAATGTTTAGAGAAAAGAAAATGAATTGAACAAAGAAAAATAAAAAATTATTAAAATTCGTAAAACTAGTGCCCTAAGTTGTACAGAGATTGAGAGAGCGAGAGAAAGAGATAGAACGTGAGTGAGAGCGAGAGAGAAAGAAAAAACATAGTTTTTCAGTTGAGTTAGTTACAAAGACAAAAAATAAAAGATGTTCCAATAATTATAGCCGTAATTAATTATCTTAATTAAATGCAAGATATTTGAATAATGATTATTTAAATTAAATTAAATTAAATAAAAATAGTAGATCCTCCTCTCTAACTGTAGTTGAAAAAACAAAAACAACAAACAAATAATAGACAATTTGTTCTATGTCTTGTTGTAATATGCTACGATTTAAAATAACCACAGTGTAGGTACATTGTAAAGGTATCGCTAATTAATTAAAACACTGCAGTACTGCAAAACTATTATTATTATTAAACAAAATATAATATACTTAACGGTGTTTCTAGTGGATTAATTAATAATAACAATATAATATACGCAGAAAAAAAAAGAAATCATATTCATGAAATACAACGGTATAGTTATGAATGATTAAATAATGATTATTCTTTTTTATAAATATAATATCCCGATGCCCCAGCCCGAATCGAATCCGGATTTAAGACACGTCGCGATATAATACCGTATGTTGAGAGACCTAAAACACTGCACAAGCTTAAAACAGATTTTTAAGGACAAGTTACTATCCATTTGCCGAATTATGCAATACATTTCTACGCCTCTAATCTATTTATTTTTCGTAAGCATTTTTTTAAATTTATCATTTGTTTAAATCTCTTCATTGTTGTTACATACTACATTTCATATCTTATGGTTTCAGATGAAAGATATATACTCACAACGTGAAAAATCGTTGATTTGGGTGTATTCAGGGTGTAGAGGTGGACCACTGTTTCCAAGTTTGAAAACAGTAGCGTTGCGTGACTGGTGCAGTGTTTTATGCGCGTCCCAACCAAAAATTAGAATATTCAAGCTTTCGATCACGATGACACAAGATTTTGCTACTAGATCTTCATGTCATTCTCACTGGGCTCAAATCCCAATCCTAATTTTGTCTACAAATTCAAAATCATTAGCAAGCATTAATGATACTTGTGTCTCCGGGGTATCGAAGAGCTTTCATATTCTATACGTTATATTTAAACTGTGTATGAAGCCCATATCTGCCTGACGATAATTACTTAATTTTCAGCTATTTAATTAGTCTGCAGATGTGGTGCCAGTACTTATTGGATAATTCGGATGTCTCAAAAGTATTTTTTTTTTTTAATTATCTCTAATATACCTAGAATACTTAATTATTATCGATTTATCATAGGAAAAAGAAACCATTTATCGGTATCGTTTAAGACTTTTGGGACATTCTTGAAAATTAATCACCCACTAATTGGGATAGGATTACGAAATCATTAACCCATCACACAATGCACTCCTCAAGATATTTTATCGCGAGGACAATTTCATGTTCCCAAAATCCCTGTGAGTTGTCGTCAAAATATCTTGAGAATGACCGTCAGGTAAAGCGAAGGAAACTATAAGATACTTTAATTAAGACCAAAACTCCGGATTCGAGTATAAGCCGATTAAATAGTTGTACGATAATGAATGATATTCGATAATTGAACATTTTTTTAGCAACAGTTTTCTTCCTTTACTTGGTGAATGTGGACGAAGGTGTATTTGTGAGTGGTGAAGACCCTGATCCACGAAATCCCTAATTCCCGGTGTCCCTTATTTTCCTCCTACAGAATCTACCTCGAGTTCAAAGTTCAAAACTATTGACACCGAGAGTCCGACATTCACCCCAAACGGAGACGCTGCTCCGGGTCCGCAACGTTTTTCCCTGACCCAACACTCGAACTATCATCCCTACCGACGTTAGAAAAACGAAAAACAAACGAGTTACGTTCTCAATTTACTAGAGGAAAAGATTTTTATTTTTTACGTTCTGATAAGAAGAAAGAAAGAAAAGAGATATAATTTTTGTCATTTTATACATGACCTTCGGTCTTTTGTCTCACGACGAACGCCAGCTAACTAGGAAATTACACTAAGGACAAATATCGGTTAAATTAAGATTAGCTAAGAGGCCCATACGATTGTTAGCTGTATCATTCTTTTTAAGCTAACATTACGTTTTATTACTAAACTTTTTTAAATGGATACACACCAGCGAATGAGTTCTTATCACTATATATAGAATATAGATATTAGCCGAATTTTGATCACGGAGAAGAAAATCGGTACAACACTTCGACGATACACGAAGTAAGTTTGATGGATCAATTTACTTGGTATAATTATAGTTCAATTTCATCTGTCTATAGTCACTCACGTTCCACTTAATAAATACCTAATAACCGCGATTAGTGATAAATTTTTATCGAAATTATTCTTCTTCGATGTTAATTTAATGCAGTATGCCGAATATAATTCGTCGAGATTCGTTCCCATCCTCACATCGACTCCTAAAAATCTTATCCCGTTATGATATAACCGATTATTTTCTAGTTTAGTACAGCGTAGTTATATGGTCCATGTTTTACGAAATTCCGACAGGAAGCGCAGGCTACGGAACAACCTCGTCTGCCCCAGTTCCGGCCGCTCCAGGAACAAACGATAGCTACAGTGGAGGCCCGCAAAGGGGTTATTCCGGTTCAACGTCCAGCTCAAACAATTATCACCCGTACCGTCGTTAAATATGAAAATAATAATCTTCGATATCTTTTCATTGCTTTAAACTTTAATATAAATCACAGATCGAATGATAACTACGAGTACAATGGAATGTTTCTTTTTTTTTTTTTTGCCTAATTCATTGCCTCTCTTTAATAAATACCTAAAACTTTGTCACGTGGGTCAGGAAAATGTTTTCGAAACTTGTTGGAAGAAAGAAATTGATTCTCAGCTCCAAACGACGTGACGAGGTCGGGAAATTTTTTGGTCGCTACCAGCCAGCCCTCCGAACCACGAGACCACGAATCTACGTATTGTAAAAATGACAAACGATCCATTCTTCGAATTGTCTCTGAACAAGGATTCCTTGTATAATAAACCGGACCAATTTTTGTATTTCAAATAATAAATTTCATTAATAGTTAAGGCAATCGTCATGGGCTACTAATCAAAAGTTCACAGGTTGAGTGAAGTTTCAAGTCATTCAGAAAATTCGTTGTCCGATGATGGAAAAAAAATGACTAAATTCAATTTTTTGTTTTCCTTATCACCGAAAAACTTCACAATGTTGGTGAACTTTTGCTATCAGTAGACGCGTAGGTACAAACTAAAATCTAATCCGCCAGATGTTTAAGTTTAGGGCTAACAATAAGTTGATTAAGTTCTTCCAGACGGTATAGTTAATTGCGAGATAATTGAACGTTAAAAATACAAATAGAATTATCATGTCTATCGCATGCTGCAGCAGGAAGGAGTTGATTAATTGTAAAACGGACCTAACTTCCTATAATTGAATTCGTTTGGTTGTCGATTATATTTTGATTTTAATTTGAAGTTTGATACTTCTTTTTTACATTATTATATTATTACCATTGGAATCGTTGAGATGAAATAATCGATGAAATAATTATTAAACAAATCGAAAATTAAACTAAAAATATTTGCGATATTTAATTAATATCTTCATCTTCTCATCATTTTTTTTCCCCCTCTCATATTTCGTAAACAAATATTATTATAGTTTAAGTATAAATAAAAAAATAAAAAAATACAATTTAATTAATAGAAAATTTCAATGATGGAATCGAAAATAGCACGTGCTGTGGACGTGAGTGAATAGAATTAGATTAAACCTTATAGGAATGTTCAGTTTAAAATTATATATACGAGTCGCTTGATTAAAAACCATATTTCCTAATAATTATATATGATTTAACAAAAAACAATATAGTTATTCAGTTATTCGTAAAAATATCGACGCGAAAGCAATCGATAATTTCCCGAACGAAAACTTAATCTATAACTGTTACTCTTTCTTTTATTGACACAATGCGTACTTCCCACTTGATTACCATACTATTAAATTACGTAAACTTGTAGAGTTAGATACGTCAATAACGTAGCAGATTTAAAATACGTGTAAAAACCTTAATTGTATCGATTGAATCAACGACAAGCCTCACCCTCGGGCACGAGGGCTCGTATCTTCGGTTTGTAAGTATATTATCTTGCCTAAGTGCGGGAATGTGTTGATGTAATAATTGCTATCTTTCACCGGAGTTGATTTTAGAACATAAGAGAACCACCAAGATGAATAAATATTCACATTTTAATAGAAATCAATGCCAGTTAATCATTTATCTTTATTACATCGAGTTTTTAATATTAATATTACACCACAGCCAAACTTGTCCCGAGAAAAATCCATCTAGCCAATTTTACAATCACCAAGGATGAGGTGATTACAGATTTTCTGTATCCGGAAGGCAGTTGAGGGTACGATTAAATCTTGGGAGAGTTTATTGTTACATCGATAATCAGAGATATCATGTACATTTATAAATTCAAAGTTTTTTTTTCAGTTCAAAATTCATTGTTTGGATGTAATTTTGACCGTCATTGTCTCTAAAAGAGCGACCACTTCACCCCAGATAATCTGGTTTTTGTAATTACAATTACACACGTATAGAGCTTTATTTATAACACGTGAGGGTTATAGATCTATGGCCGGATAAAATGCGGTTGGCAGAGGAAAGTACACCGATTGGACTTACAAAAGCTTATGCGAAAAAATCAATTCTTAATCGTCGAGTATCAAGCGTAAGATAAGACATCTATAAAATTTATATCAATTCGTTCTTTAGTTCTCTTTGATTGAGGATTGTCTTGGGTTTAATTAATTGTACGTCGCACCGCTTCTTCATACACATTCATTTCCATTAATTTCGACACGAGGTAACCAATCGTCTATATCGATGTACATAATCTCAGCGAGAATGCCCAGACCAACATTTCCCTTGACTGTATACCGTGAGAATTTGTTCAAATTTCAAGTACGTTAGAAAAATATAATATCGAAATGGGTGACTCGCGATTGGACGCATAGGGTACAAAGCTTACATTTTTTCAGATCGTATCTTCATGTTATGGTGCATTTGTGACATCTTCGTTTGTTTGATTTCGTTTTTCTCTCATTTTCTTGTTCCAGCTTCTTACGTATTGCGTCTGAAATTCATATTAATTAGATCCGGTTCAAGCTAGTGAAATTAACGACGGGATATCGGCTGGAAATATTGACTTCAGATTCACGAAGGAAGCGATCGATACAGGTAGGTGAATTGAATATAATTATTCGATGCAACAAGTCAATAGTATTTTGATTCAACCCGTTATTTCTATATAAAGACAATAAGATCTCATAGGACGAGACCCCTTACCGGCAATGGCTTTCTTATCGATGGCTGATAAAGCTTCGTATAACTCCTTGACCAAATTGACATCAGAATGCAAACCCGATGCCCATATCAGCAGCATTCGAAAACCGTGTTCCTTGAAACTGGACGGACCTGTAACAGATTCTACGGGTCAATCGTTTCGTAACGCTGTCCCAAGACCAACGGTGCGTGCATATCTGTATGAGAGAGCTTTCAGCGTGTCTTGCCATGCGTGGGTATAAGCAAAGTGCTTATCTCGAACCCCTAAAATCGAATTGTAACAACTGCGAAGAGATAAAGTACATGTGCGAAGTCGAGGTGGCGCCACTGAGTTATTTCAACGTGCGCATGCGCGCAGAAGCACTGTCACAACGAGAATCAAACTTTCCAAGCAGAAGTTACAACTTCTTTTCTTTTCTCTTTTTTGGGGTACGAATAAAAGAATTACAAACGAATCAAATCGAAATTAAAAGAGTTGATAGGATTGCAGAGAAATTGTGTGCCAATTTTTTTTAATCAAATCGTTTTAGTTTACTGGGATGTTACCGAAGAATTTCCGTAAATTTTTTAAAATTCTTCAAATTCTAGGGAATATTTTTTTCCCAAAATTGTTATTTCATTATCCTAATTGATTCGAAATTCATTACATCGATTGATTTCGTGTTTATATGTGTACGTCAAAGAGTGAATATTTTCCTTGAAGAAATTGAGTGACAAAAACTTACCAGTGTACTGATGTTCTATGGCTCTGATTTGTTCGTGGGTAAAAGCCCAATGCAAAGCGAGTTTCTTCCAATCTGGTGGGGCGAGTTGCTTGTAGGCCAGTCTCCAAAGAATCGATCTGATTCTTTCGGGTAGTGAATTATTCGCGCTGGATACACTCCCTCCTCTAGATTCTTCTCGCCAACGTCTTCTCGCCGGTGTTATTTCGCGAACTTCTTTATCAGAGTTTGAATCCTCCTGCCCGGATTTTTAATTCGTTAGAATAAAATTCGCAGCTTCGTTAAACCACATCGAATCACTTACCGGTGTCGGGTAATCCAATCTAGCCGTTCTGATTATCATATCGACAATTGCAGTAAAACTTCCACGTGCTGCGATGTACAGGGGTGTTTTACCGCCCTAAAACAATTACACAGTTTTATATCACGAGTTTTTTCTCTATTCATTCACGGTCCCACTCAATTTTCAACTGCGTGAATTCACGCTGTGCCTGGGCTAATGCGATTATTGACGTTTACCTGTTCTCGCTGTTCTATGTTGGCGCCAGCGGCCAACAAAAGTTTGCAGATATCCGTGTGGCCCATTTCTGCGGCTATATGAATCGGCGATTGCAATCTCTGGACGAATAAAAAATGTATGTACAATCAGCAACGCGATAAATCTGGATTTAACGTACGCTTCATAAAAATAAACTCACTGAGTTCAAACAGTTCAAATCTGCTCCTTTGGTGATCAGGATCTGCACCGTGTCGACTTCATTGTTCTGGCAAGCCATGTGCAGCGGGGTATTTCCGTTCTGAAATCAATTATTCAGTCCTTGATTGTCACGCCTCGACATCAAGCGCACTCGGTCACATCCTCACTCAATTAAATCATCTTTGAATGAGATCGCCAACCTTGCATTGCTTGTCGAGGACACCGCCCTGCTGGACAATGGATTCGAGGATCCCTTTGCACCCCTGGCTGGCGGCTACGTGTAGGGCGGTTAGTCCAACCTGAAAAAGTATCCCGAGTAATTACTTGATTAACATTCTGCCCGTGTATTTCTCATTGCCGAATTCACCCTAACGGCAGCCCGTAATTACCGGACGAAGAGATTCATTAACCCGAGTCGTACGCTGAGCTGTGTGAAACGGGTCGAATTACCTCATCCTGAAGTTCGGTGCTAGCTCCCATACGCAGAAGTAGTTGAGCGATGCCCGTGTGTCTGGTGAGGGTCGTTACGTGCAGAGGGGTGTTTCCGTCTTTGTCCTTAGCGTCCACGTTCGAACCGAGTCCGATAAGAACTTCGACGGCCTCGAGATGCCCTTCGGCACAAGCGCAATGTATCGCGGATTGACCTTTCTGAAAAGTTTTTCATTCAGAATGGAAATAA
Organism: Euura saliciscinereae; assembly: GCA_018420115.1. Classification (NCBI taxonomy): domain Eukaryota; kingdom Metazoa; phylum Arthropoda; class Insecta; order Hymenoptera; family Tenthredinidae; genus Euura; species Euura saliciscinereae. The sequence continues at coordinate 14,305 of JAFFZH010015288.1, read as the reverse complement.
ATTGGCGATGGTGCAGACTATTGCGGATATTTTTCTTCGCTCTGTGCTTCGCGAGGGTTGAATTGAAACTTCCCAGACGTCATGGAAGAGGGAGAGAGATTAAAAAAATTGTAATTCTTGCTTGACTCACTTTCATTTCTTCCATGCGTATAGAGTTCGGTTTGATTATGAACAAAGTTAAAATTGCGAGTCCGGGAGAAAGATAAGTTTTATCTACTCGCTGGGGGTCGAGGAGTTTGGAAAGCAGATATTAGCTGTTTCAGGGTCGACGAGGCTATTACTGATACAGTCTATGGTTCACGTCGCTGGTTATCAGATGAACGTAACTGAGGACAGATGCTTTATTTATTTACATAAAGTGAATTTTTCATTAGAAATGAGGGCTGTATCGACGTAGAATATTTTAACGAGATAGAAAAGCGAGTTTCAGGGAAACTGGATATCCTTATAAATTTACAATCATTGCCTCGTGTTGCCTGGGGGGAACCAGGGTCGTGCTGTATCTCATTCGACGTTCTGCTACCGTTTCCGACGAGCTTGACTGGTCGCGTCGTGTTCAGAAAATGAGAAAACTTTTATTTTTCGCCCATAAAGTTTTGAAATTCCGGTCAACGAGATCAAAAAGTCAGAAATTCGCAAACTCAGAGTGAACACGTCCCCAATTAATTCCACTGTCAATGAATTACGTATAGTTTTTGTTATGAAACTGTACCGCGGTTGCGAACAGAAACGGGGTTAAAAGTTTAAGCGAGACGTTCCATCGATTTTACACCCCCTCTCAGCAACCTTTGCTATATCGTCATTATCAAGTATGCTAAGAACTTTCGCAATATTCATCAGACCTCTTTACCACGACTATACCACGACTACGAATCATAAACGGATGAGAAAATTCCTCAGGAACTGTTATAGGATGAAAGAAACTTCAGAATTTCCCTTTACGTATCAAGCATGATGAAAAAAGAAGCGCTAGAATAGATTCTGACTCAGTTATAATCAGAAAACCGAGTTCTGTCAATGGAGATCAATCTGGTACATGCCTCGTCGGTCGCAGACAAGTCGACACCCGGAACATTCGCGAGGGCTGTGATGACGGCCGGATGTCCTGCGACCGCTGCATGATGAAGAGCCGTAGCTCCGGTGCAGTCTGTTGCTTCACCGTTCAGTGATTCAACTGCTTCGGCCAGGTACTCGACGACGCCCACGCTGTTTCCACGTGCCGCGCACATCAACAGGGTGTAATGTTTCTTGAAATAGAAATAATGTGATCATCAATTAATCTGCCCTGGACCTTGCGGGAGTTCGGAGCGTGAACCAGACGACCACGTAACTGCGTGATGAATGCCGGACTCAAGGTGCAACTCAAGTCAGAGTCTCTTCAATGTCAATGATTCACGCGTTTGATCAATAATTGTCGAGATTTTGGTGAATTAGTGAAGGAATTATAATCAGAGCCTGGATTTTGTGATTGAAAAGGGTCTTCGTCTTTATTTTACCAGCAGGAGTGACAATAGCCAAACGGTATTGAAACGGGCTCTGAGATAATCCGTCGCAGACAATGTAGTCGGATAAAGTCTTTTGTTCTTGGCAAGTGCCAATTTCAGGGACACTGTTTTAAAACAATGTTGATACTTCGTGAGCCGAAGTTCCACATCCACTTGAAGTTTTCCAACGTAGTTTGTTAAATTTATAATCGATTAATCGATGTTCCGGAGGTAGTATATAACCAGACCAGTTGTGGAAACGAGGTGGGAAACCTGGTGCAAAAATAGTCAACCGCTTGTAGTCTATATTCGCGAACTGTGAGCGTTCGGAAGATCTGGGTCGACCCGGGTCAGCATCCGATAGATATTTACTGAATATTAAAATGAAGAAAAATAAAAAAAATATGAATTTTCAAGCGTTATAAAATTGGACGATTTTTGTCATTAGGGGAGACCGGGGCTAGTTGATACGGGGGCAAGTTGATACAAATTGAATTGTGCGCAAGTGCGACTGTACATAATGGCGTCCTTCGAGTTGAAGGACTGTTTCCTTACCCACTTCAGTCTACACGTGTGTTTGACCACATGTGAACAATCGCGGTGAAATTATTTCAGTAAAATGGTTTTCGGTAGAGCAAAGTAAATTTTATTGATGTGATTCAAAGTCAGTTAGCACCTGGAAACAAAATTTTGAGCTATTCTTCTGATCGTGGCTCTATTTGGTAATAAAAAGTTGAGGAAATTCCGTTGTCGTCGGAGGTATATCTGTACTCTTGTTCTCTGGACTCCTGAGAGACGCCAACAGCGTCGCCGGGGGCAAGTTGATACGTTTCGAATGGGGCAGGTTGATACAGTACACACGTAGCATCAACTTGCCCCAACTATGTTCAAGTTCCTTTTTTCTTTCGTTTCACAGAAAAATGGTCCGGAAATATATTAAGAAAACAACACGGGGCGAGATACCTTTGGAACTTACCTTTTTACTCGTCATTATCATTTGTAGCCCTGTCTTATTTGATACGTACTTTCAATTTCTAATTGCATATTTTGAGCAATAGTGTTATTAGCGGTAGATATACCATTCGTATACTAATTCGTCATGTAATGTCATGATTATTAGTCTAACTTCGAACGAAGTCATTCGTAACTCTTCCATCTGTCGTTACTTTATGTAAAAGCTTCGTATTGTACTTACTATCTAATTTGTAACCTACTAAAATATTTTGTGATAATCTTGTGTCTCATGTACATCGTTATCGAAACTGCAAAATATGAGGTAGATTGATTAAACAAATTTTTTCATATAAGATGAGAATCTATCACTCTGCATATTTTCAATCCGTTGAAGGTATCGATCAAATAGAGTCAGGATAAGGATAATCATTATCCTGACTCTATTTGATCGATACCTTCAACGGATTGAAATTTTTTCATAATTTTTCCGGATTTTTTATCAGTTTTTCATATTTGTATCAACTTGCCCCATGTCTGTATCAACTTGCCCCGGGGTGGGGCAGGTTGATACGTTTCGCACGCGTCTACTCAACAGGCTGTCACAGGCTCACAATTTCAATCATAAAATTTTCCTTCGGTACACTGATGGAGCAAGGACTAGGGTATATTACCATATTTTTTTCAAATTTTTATCATAAAAATTGGAGGAGTTAAAAATTGGAAACCAAATTTTGTATCAACTAGCCCCGGTCTCCCCTACGTCCTTCCTCCTTCAATCTTCGATTTGAAATAATTTCATTCTAATTTACGAGGCTTCTGAATTCTCGATTTCTCAGTAGGTACTTGTTAATTAGAATTTGTTAATTTAATCAGGATTCTGCGTCGAAGTCTTCGTCTCCGTGCTCGTTAAATTTTTCATATAAAAAAAAAAAACGAGGCAACGGGATTGGAGAAGAGCAAAAAGTAAGAGAAACACAATTCTAGCGAGACAATAATTCGAGAGTATAGGAAAAATCTTCTTCCTCCAGTCTCATTAAAGTCACATCAAGTTGAATCATGATTGCCAGATAAAATCTGTTAGTGTTATTTCCTGATGACATCAATGATTCTGCAAGTTGACGAAAAGAGCAATGCCAGGGAAAATACGTTGCCGTCTTATTACCAGATATTTGTTAGTGGCGAGGTATTCTATTCACCCAGCAGACATTGTGGTTATACGCGGTCGGTCCATCACTGTCTTTGTGGAATGTAAGATAGTGCGTATAATTAAAGTGCGTGTTTTAGGGGCGGCAAGGTGTGTGTAATAATGGCCAGTAATCTTGGTATACGTATCTCGGTTGATTACAGAACCATAATTAAATCGTGTGAATTGACATTCGAAAAAAGCACTCTGGGATTCAAGAGACTCTCAATTGCGGAGGATTTTTTTGATAAAGATTCTTCTGTACCTATTGCAGAAGCGGGTCGAACAGTTTCAGAGTTTTAGATGAAGATACACCGTCGGTGAACTGCAGCATCCTTAGTTATAATGGTTTTTGAAAGTTTCAACATGGTCTGGATAATTATACTCGTACCTTGTTAACTGCTGAAACATTCGCGCCAGCATTAATTAACATTTTCACTGCCTCCTGGTGCCCGTACCAAGCGGCCATGTGCAACGGTCGCATACCAAACTGAAACAGAAATCGTGACATTGGAACCGAAGTGGATATTTGCATTCGCCGCTCTCGGATTGAACGTTTCATGAATTCCAAATCGTTATCATTTTTATAAATTCACTATTTTTTTCTGATCAGCGATACGAAACAAACCTGCGATGGTCGAATTTTCACGTAACGATTACCATCACATTTTATAGATGCGTGATCTAGGCACATTATCAAATCTACAGTCGTATAGATTGTATAAATCCGACAAGGATCTGGTACTGCCTGTATTTGCTTCGTTCGGATATGAATAACGGATCGTGAAATTAATATCTCGCTTCGTTAATTTTTGCACGAGCTTTTTTTCAGGCAACGAACGAGCAGGAAAGATACATTTTCACGTGCGGTACGTCTAAATTAATTAATAACACCACAGTGTATAGTAATTGCAAAAATTCCGGACGTTCGAAAGAGGCGAGTGAAAGTTGTATCTTTTCAGGATCACGTTCGGCTACAACTATTTTCATTATTCAGAATCTTCTCAAAGAGAATATCACGCGCACGCGATACTCTCAGAACGAGTTCCATTACCAACATGAATAAAGACAAGTCTGTAAATGAAAAAAAAATGACGGACACGTCTCGCCGTAACGATGCGACACTTCGCGCTGAAGAAATTGGGCAAAGTTCAACCCGTCTCTCTTCATTGGTGAAAGAATTCGAACTCAAACCACGTTCCACTAACCCTGTACCACCCAACTTGACATCGAGAGTGAACTAGGAGATGGAATTCTGTTCGTATCAATAATCCAAGAATTGTCAGAAAATTTTCGATGAAACATTTCGCAGTATTTCACGGATAGAAATCGACGATTTATCGTTTGCATTGATGCGAAATTATCGTTTTCTTGCTCGCTCACCTTATCTTTCACTTCGATGTCGCATTTCGCCTGAATCAGCATCTCGATTATCTCCGTGTTTCCTCTGGATGCAGCCCAGTGAATGGGCGCTCTTCCGTACTGAAAGCAGACGATGGAATAATACGATCGGTATAAATGGCTCCTCGTCGAACAATCGGATCATGGGAACGTGCATGGATCTCGTATAGACTCACGTTGTTCCTTGAGTCTACGTCGACGGTTTCCCTGAGAACTTTTCGGACGCTGTCGGCTTCGTTCTTTATCACAGCTTCGTGCAAAAGCAAATCGTTCTTAAGTACTGAAAATGGTAAATCGATTTCCAATATTATTCGAGTCAAGGAGGCGATAAATCTATATAAGGTGTGGTTGGTTCGCCCATCGATTCGATGAGCACGGAACTCATCAGAGGACGATGACTTGGGTCTGCCAAGCTGTTACGTTACCCAACTTGATTAATATCGCGGGATCGTAAGCAAGCTTACTTTGTTGATTAAGTTCCGAAGATCGACCGAGGGATAGAAAACCGAGGTATTTGACACGTTCAAGTGACGAAGGAAGAAAGTTTTGTCAGGTTTACAAGTTTGCCTTTCTTCTGAATTTGTTTAAAAAATATATGCAATTCGTAGAGAAAATTTAAAACTGTGTATCCCAATCAATTTTTTTTTTTGCTGACTAACAATAAAATTTTGTTATTATAAAATAAAGCTAAAGTCTTTCCCAATTTACCGTGAAATAAATTTTCCTGCGGGGATTTGGAGGCCTCGAAACTCTCGCTCCATCATTTTCTTGACAGATGGGAAAAGTTTATGAGATTTAGGTCCTAATAATTTATTTCTAGAAGCTTTACAAGCCATTTTCTTTTCAGATTGAAAAATTTTCAGCTAGAACGGTTTTCAGATTTTATCAATTTCTGAGATATATAATTCTGGAGATTGTGCTTCTCTACTTTTATGATTCCACTTTATTTGATCCTCTTTGTTTCGCGGTAATAACATTCTGGGATTTTTTACCATTCCTTCGAGCCGTCCGTAACTCCTTTACATCTAATTAGGGAAAAGCTACAGTCTACTTCTTCCCGTGGGACGCGGTCTACCTCCTCATTCATTAACAACGGAAATAATATAAATTTATCCCCGGTTTAAGTATCCAGAATGATTACATTACTTTCTCCCACAGCGCATTTTACAAATTTACAGTTGACGGTGATTCGCCACCTCAGTTCTAAAAATCTTATGAGAATTGTCTCAATTCAAATTCAATTCATTAAATCGGGAATATAAATGAAACTAAGTGTATAGTAATAAAGTTTTACTGTTAACTTACTTCTAGCAGTCTTTTGATTCAGCACATCGTCTTCGATAGCTTCCGACAGATTGAGAGGGGGTGAAACTTTGGCTTTAGTCATGTTGAAGTCTTCGTTGTCCGACATTATTGAATTTTCGTATATTCATGCAGCCTCAAATTACAAAATTCCATTCGCACTCGTACGTTTATCGAATATGAACGATAACCGGAAATTGAATCCTTTTATATCCATTACTTCCATCGTGCATAAAAATGTCGGAGCATTTTTTCAAGTCCTTCAGAAATTCAGAGCCCTCCGGGATTGGTTCAATGTTTTTTTCAACGGCTACGTCAATCCCATACATTTTCACTCCCAGAACATCAGCCAATGATATTTTATTCAATTTTCAATCTGCATTCATAATCAGTTTATACACTGAATTGGCTCCTAACGTGTTCCGCGATACCTTGTTTGCTCGATTTGCCTAGCGTGCAACTTTTCACTACAAACGTGGTGAATCTTGTTTCACAAATAAAGCAAACTTCTCAGTTCTTGATTCCCGTCAGTCTCGTTTCTAAAGCTTTTTCACTAATGAACTTCCGGCCGCAAGGTGGGCTTTAAATCCGTTTACCTACATTCCAACGATCTTTGTACCTATGCTTCTTTAGACCCGTCTGGATCGTTAAAACCACTGGAGTAAACTGTAGCCCTTTATCGTTCACAACAAGACTCTGCCTTTCCGCTACACTAGTCGTTTCCACTTGTTGTATAGAACTCCATCTCCATCTCGGCTTGTAGACAGCTGCTCTATTGTCCAAAATCCGCGATAGATTTGACGAACCTGCTTCAACAAAAAGACACGGTATCATTCAGTCACGCTATGACACACAAAAACGTATCAATCCTGATGATTGAACACGTGGCTATCGACACAGTCGTCCAACAATAGTAGAAATTAAAAAAATATTCAACATTCAATTTGCTCTTTCATTGTTTGGATTCCTTTCAATTTCATCCCTGGGTCTCATTAAGCTTCTATTTCCGAGCATAAATAGGCTCCTTTGTCGAAGGTCTAGGCGCCTTTCGTGTCCTCGCTCAATGTCTACAACCGTCATGAACATTTATACAAAGAATTATGTACCGAGTGCACTTAGCTAAGAGGTCCAACAACCTGGCTCGGATCTTGTCCCGGAACTCTCCAGGAATAGCAAGAGATCGATATTCAGCACTTTGATGATAACAGAATCACTAGTAGCGACCGACCCGTTTCCCGTTTCCTTTGCTTTGTCTTTGTTCTATTATGCTGTTGGCAGACTCCCCTGGGACGGGTCCTTCGTTTCCTGTAATTATACCACCCATCTTCTAAATGTATCCACGCGAGTAGCGCAGCAACGTCAAATGCAGGTCCATTCGAGCTCGAATCTTCAGAGGTACACACATTTGCACAGGTCATTTAAGGCATGTTTATTCAATACGCCACTTGTATTTCAGCGAATTTGATCCCATGGTAACGCAACACGGGTTTAACCAGATGGAACACGATTCAATGTATGGAAGCTGATGTCGAAAACTCCGCAAATTTCAGGTAGAGCTTTCGAATTGAATACATTGTGGGGAAATTTGTACGCTTCTTCTCGATATTGTTGATCCTTAGAGGGAAAGAAAGGACCGCGAGTACGATTCAATGAATTTCAATCTACTTCTTGTTCATTCTGTCCGGAGAGTTATGTCACGATTTTTGAATGAGATAAAATTGTCGCGCAAACTTCGAGAGCGAATTTGCTGCATTCCAAAACGCGGAATTCAGAGGTGAAACGATTTAGCTCCATATTCGGTATCCGATATTCTATACAGGTTCTGATTGAACGAGTATCGACGCCGAACATAGTGTAGCAAGTTCGAACGTAAATATCAGAAATTCTAGCTGAATCCAATAGCAGGAAAAAAGGAATTGACGTATCGTTCAATACGTACGTAATTTCCAGGAGTTCGAACCGGAGACCGTCGTGCTTGTTTTCAATTTTACGGAACGAAACCATTCACTCTATATTTCAAAAGACTGGAGATTTTTTACACGAAGGGGTTAATTCTGATTTCTCTCCACCTGTGGTTTATCGTGATATTTTTACTTCGAGGGTACCCCTCGGAACATTATTCTTCGCCCAATTTCTCTCTCGGAAAAAAGAAATGAAATGATACGTAGTCCAATCGACGGTTGATAGCCGGTAGCAAACTATCGCGAGTTCCGGAAAGTACAATTGGGCAATGTCCCCAGGACCTGATCGCATCCGAGGCAAGTTCAAAAGCTTCAACGTTTCAAATTGACGACCTCACCTGTCCGTTGGGGTGTCCACTATTGCGCCAACGAGCACCAGGGCGGGGTCCTGTGTCCCACACATGTCAGAGGTCGATAGAAACGCATGACGAAACTCCAACGGTGTTAGTTTCGGGTTTAAGGGTCAGCGTTCTTCCAGGTTCACCCAGGTTCGATCGGGTTAAATTTAGCTCCGAGATACGGTCACATATACTAGCGCGTGCAGCGACTTTGATGTCTCAGCACAACCACGTACAAATTTAATTGAGGAAATGTTCAGCAAGCTGGTTACGGTTTTGGTTTTGAAAGTGAAACGGCAAATACGTGAGGGCGAGATCCTCAAGTTCATTCGACTGCACGGTTTGAACCTGAAACTCGTCTCCTACGATGAATGTAACTGAAAAGCACAGTTTCTTGCGATTTAAAAAAAGCCCAGACGAATCTTGTTCGCAATGTTAGTCAGCCAGTTTCACGTGGGGCAGGGTTATTGGTTTTGGTCCACATCTGGCGGACATTAGCTTGAGCTTTTTGGACAAATCCGTCTGACAGGGGTAATAGGGATAAAAGTAAATCACTAAAACCATCCGCCAGAACTTGATTCAAATAAAACACGAAGAAGCTTCCAGCTTCGACTCCGCATAAAAAAATGTTCCCCGCGAGTTTGAGAAACGAAGATACGAAGTAGTCAGATTTTTCTTTTCAACAACCTGCGACGTACGACCCGATTCCCACGGAATTATTCATTCCTTTTATCAAGGATCTAATGGCTTGAAGTTTGGCTACCATGAATATGGAAAAGCTTCCAAGTCGACTTGGGACAACGTTAGTGGTAAATAATAGTAGATATACCATTTGCATGGTAAAACAAACCATATACCATGTGAATAGTAACCATCATCTAGTCAAGTGGCTCGTAGTCAAGAATACCATGGAGCCATTTGGTTTATTGTGATAGCTACTATGTTACATGGTAATGACTACCACAATGCGCATAGCATCCATTACCATCTTTATTTAATGAGAAGCACCAAGATGGAGGACCGAGCCTGTCGAAAGGCGAAGTTAAGACCACCGTGAAAATAAGTGCCGGCTATGAATACCCCTCTTAGCAAATCGTGATGTTCTGGGTCGTTGCTTGGGGACTGTGATTCTGCTTTTGGTAGATTAAGTTTTCCATCATCCCGTAGACCGAGATGGCAGGAACTTATATCCCGGGATGATCTTTCACGTATCTTTTCCCGCGAATTCAACGGAAAGAGCTTCTGATACATCCATTAGAGAATCGTTCCGGTGTTCCGAATAAGGTCTTTGAGAATAGTGGCGGAAATTTGTTTCTCAAGTTTTCAGTGTCCAAGTACCCATCTCGGCGCGAGCTATTCCAGAATCTTATCTCGCTCGATTCCCTCGGGTGAACGAAAAAGATATAAATCACGTCGGGCTGTCCGCTGATTTTAAGGAAAATACGTGAGAGGGAAACAATATATCCTTACTTCGTCTAGAACCCCGTGTATGGTCCCTGGTCGCTTCCAAATTGCATGATCTCTTTCTCTCATGTTCTTCATCTTCTTTTTTATCACACTGCGGATCCCGCTTTCATTAATATATAAAACCCCACTTTTCAAACAATCGCTCATTCCTACAGGTTTTTTTCATTTCCACCATTCGCTTCGGTTCCTCACGAGTACCTGCTTTGTGATTCTCGGTTTCTTTCTCCGTAAACCCCGCGTGTTACGTGTGTAATATTTGACCGTTGCTATGGGTACCGTTGAGTCCCGTCGTGTTCCAAGCGGCGTTATAGTGCTCCTCAAAGAGAGTATTGTTCCTGCGCTATATTCGGTTCTTTCATATCTAAACTCAAGCTTTGACTCGATATTCATAAACAAAACGTGTCGAGGAAAATCCTGTGTAACAGGGTTCGACCTCGGGTCGCAAAACCACGGTGTGAACCGCTGAAATTTGCTTCATATTAACCTCCGGTTTCAGCCAACCTGGCTTGAAACTTTCCACGCGCACAATTTTCATGCCTTTGCGATCCTCTGCCTCCTCTACAATATTAATTCCAAAAAATGTCGTCTCTATATTTCTGCCTTACATGATACGGTCATATCGCGAGGGCAGCGTCATTTTGAGGACAAAGGGACTTCAGCTCCTCGTATGATATTGAATCCATTGTTGAAACTATCAACGTATACAATCGAAAAAGCTTTCTTCGGACGAAGATAAATTGTATTCCATTTTTGGGGACATGTCTCAGTTTTTTCAACGACTCAACCATTTTTTAACCGGTGAGCGACGAGTGCGTAAGCATGTTCTGCTTATCAGAACTGTGAGGCGTTAATTATACGAGTGCTTCGATGTTAATCTTGCTTGCCTTATTATGTATCATGAGCTAATCCCAACCTATTATAACACTACCTTGCTTCACCTCACGATTTTTCGTACCCGGCTGGTCTAGAAATACCATCGTACCTACAATGCTGCAGCCTCGAGGCGTTTCTCCAATTTCATGTATTTCTTTTTCTCCTCTGACTTAGCATTATTTGTATGCCCGATACCAGAGAACGTGGTGGGTGTAAAGAATTTGCATTGAAATGCAAGCCGAACGAGGTTCGATGCAAAATAGCTCCGGTATAATTCCGAGAATGTGCTTCAATATTTGATAAGTGAATATAATCGATCTTCTCGATTCTCGAATGAGTCCAAATCGAGAATTTTACTTATGGACGAATTCTAGCAGAATTTAATATCAAGTTCTTATCACCCCGTGTTGGATAACAACAATCATTCAATTTGGATGAAAAAAACTCATCTGAGTGATCTGAAAAATTTCATTCGACGTTAGTTAGAACTTTTGGAATTCTCGAGATAATCTGTACGAGTAACCGGCTCAGATCATTCATATCAGGCTTATCTGTCTTCTGAGAATTACGTACCTACTTTGTATTCAGACTGCAAATTCGAACTCACGTAAAATGATGTCCTCAAACAATGAAGTTTAGTTCATCCACTTTAATTAACGGTGCTTTCATATTTCTGATCTAATTACGCTCTATAATTTCACGTTTGATCACGTAAATTCCCAATAAGCGCGTTTCTGCACTTTCCTACTTGCGCATATCAGTTTGATTCACTGCTACGTCGTGTATTCTGGGGGTTATAATGTGCAGACCAGGGGCTATAAATTGTACAATTAATTTCAGCGTATATCAAGGGACGTGGAATTTGTTTGTTTTACTAATGTAGCGATGGTTCGTGTTCCCTAATATTTACTCTATTGTTAAACTAACATATCGGACGTAGGTATATTCCGAACAACATTCATCTGTACAATATTTCATTCAGGAAAGAGACAGAATATGAAACAAAAATAGCTTCAAATAATTCCGATCACAAATTTCATTCATTCATCAAACGGGTGTAGATTTATGTAGCTATATGAGAAATTATCATGTCACAAGTAACAGGTAACCACGCTGCTGGGGTGGAAAATAAGATAAAAAGTTTTTACTCACGTTCGAAGAGTCTTTGAAAAATTGTGTTTCAAACTTTCGCAGGATCCATCACTTAAAAAAAAGAGAGAGAGCTTATTTTCGACGATGATCACCCAATAGGGGTTACAGGTGCGTCGTCGGCGATGCAGACCGTCTGCGGGGTAGCGCGCGACTGGTGAGACCTAAGTGCGCCGAACCCCACGAACCCCCAACAAACCCAGAGGTCGATACGCGCGCTACCACGTGGTGGAAAAATTCTTGAAGTATTCTACTATATTATAGATTAATCATAGCACCGATGAGAATTGCGTGCAGAGTTAGTTGCAACCTGTGTCCCTCTCATATGAACCATCGCACAAAAACCCTGAGTAGGTTCTGCTTTCTGCAGGGGGTAAATAGAGGCGTCGTGAATTCATGATCCATCATTGATCACCGAACCCTTCAGAATGCATAAAAACATCCCTCGGTTTAAACAATTCGGGTTGTTCTGGGTGTAATAAATGTCCAACATCAGCTGCAAACGTCGCTTCGTAATGAGCTGTTACGCATCCCCGTCGCTTCTATGGATCATCCCGTTCTCTTGATTCCATCCACAGTACGTGGATGTAAATTACGACGATCTATCTTCGAGTTCTATGTACTTAACCAGTGCTTGATGCGTATTCAACGCAACTCAAACTACCTCCAGGATCATATTCCGCTCTCGGGTACCATTCGAACTAACCAAATGCTCTCATAACGTACCTCAGCTTCGTCGTCAGTCGCCATCAGATAACCCGTACCGCGTTCCGGTTCCAAAAGTTTCGATAAACTATCGTATAGGTAATCCAATTGCATAGGGGAACTACTGAATTGGTTCACCATTTCAAAAGGCCCTAGCTGCTACAACAACCTGCGATATCCAAGTTGTCGATGGACTCACAATTTTTACGTCTACCCCGAGGTACTTACATGTATCCATTGATAGAGTTGGTTACGTGGACAGCTACTGGGTTAAGAAAGGGTCGCCACGGTGACATTGACCGAACGACTCGATATGATGTTGCGAAGGGGGAGGAGGAGGTAACTTGATACGGCGAAGAGAATCTCTTAGTTATTCAAACTTTTTCCCGCACACTTGCCGAGGGTGAAATATATACGGGGGATTCCACGTCAAATCGACCGAAAAAACGAGATTTTTTTCCCTGACCCCTTTCGATCTGCTTGTCCTTTTGCACAGTCAAAGTACATGTTAGAAGGATGAACTGTGTTTTTTTTCAGATTTTGTCGACTCATCATTCCATTACGAAAAATCATCGAATAAATTGATTTTCATTTTTTTTTTATTTTTCGCGCCTAGATAGCTCAAAACGTAAACGATGGATGAAAAAAGTTCCGATACGAGAATTTTGGGGTTTTTTGTGAACTTTTTGAGAATATTTTGATCAGATTTTCATACTCCGTTCAAGTGTTGTTTTAATAAAAATCGAGTGTCAATCATTCATAACTCAGAAGTGCCCTACTCGAATTGGCTGAAATTTATACACAGCTTGTCTTTTTCAATGGCGAAGGTTGTCTTAAAATTTCAAAGTGGGCCGAGGAGTGGTTCGGAAAATACATCAACAAATATTCGCACAGTGGCGAGAGTTCGGCGATTATGAGGTCGCAAAACAGTTTTTTTGGCCACGATTCGAAAATTCAAGATCAATATTCATTATTCCTGTTTGCGTACTCCCGATCGCCCTTGAATTTCTGAACCGGACGTTTTTTCTGGCCGAAAAAACTTTTTTGCGACCTCATAATCGCCCAATCCTCGCCACTGTGCGAATATTTGTTGATGTATCTTTTGAACGACTGCTCGGCCCAGTATGAAATTTTCAGACGACTTTTGGCATTGAAAAAGACATGCTGTGTGAAAATTTCGGCTAATTCGATCAGGGCACTATTTTGTTACTGAAGATTTGCGAAGATTTTTCACCAAATCTGCAGTTTTGCGAGGCACAGCAGATTGCAAAAAATTATTTTCAGAAATTTCAAAGAAAGACGCGAAACTTTTGTACAATAGATATTTATGTGGCATGCGCCGAAAGTAACTGTTTATTCGGCAAGGTTATGTTTTTCGTACGAGCCGTTGATTTTACCTGGCGAGCCGAAGGCGAGCCTTGTAAAGCAACGGCGAGTACTAAAAACATAACCTTGCCGAACAGTTACTTTCTGCGCGCGCCCCATACA
>JAFFZH010015287.1:3995-52921 GCA_018420115.1 Euura saliciscinereae | reverse complement strand
AACTGTTGCAATACCTGATAATATTCTTCGGACTGTTCAACCTCTCGCTCTGCCTCTACGAAGATCAAGTCGGGAAGTTTGACTGGTAATCAAAACACGATTGATAAATATTCAATTTTTCTATAACTATTATCGGCCCAACCTCCTCAATAATTCACCTCAACCACACCGACCCGATTCCCAGCTGCGAATAACCACGTAGCTCTGGCGGTGAGACTGCGTCAATTTTTTAATAGATAAACACAAAACTTGGTTTTACAGGAGACAAAATTATGTCGGTAAAATAAAATTAGCCAGTTTTGACACCGTGTCGGCTGCTAAAAAAATCATCGTAGCTACCGAAGAGAACGTCGTCGCCGCTCTCAATCTGAAATCAGGTAATTCAAACTTGATTGAGTGAAAAAAAGAAAAAAAAAAACTCCGCTTATCGTCGTACGATCGTCAGGTCAGATACTATGGAGACGAGTCCTGGAACAGGGCTGCGCCGGTCGCATCCGAGCCCTCGGAGGTGTCGCGGATGGAGATCTGGTCACGGTGAGCGGCGGAGTCCCGGCCATTGTCCGAGCCTGGGATTTGGCCACCGGTCATATCCTCAACGAGTGGCCGCTGGCGGAGCAGAATCCTGAGAGGTTCGATTTTGAGTTGTTTAACGATCAACGGGCACTGTTGTGAAGAACAGTGAGAGGATTTAGTCTTCTTACAATCAGAGCGCTTAGAGACCTAGAATCTTTTCCTAGTTGGAGAAAAGGTTGAACTTTTTGATTATTTATACGCAGTGGGTAACAATCTTGTTGATGATTTCTTTCAGCCTCGACTCTGGGCTTATTTCATATTCCACAAAGGGATTATATGCCGAAAAAAGGTTCTATGATACTCAATTTTTGCACGTCATGCAACAAAATATCACTAATGCAATTATTCGTGGTGTAATACTGTTCAATTTTTTATCGTCAAAGGCCAGCGCACAACATCATACTCGAGTAATACGGATGAATGTTACCCTTTTTTTTCGACTCGTCGATTTCGAAACACTTATTCAGAGATAATTGTGCGTCGGATTGACGTATTTTTTTTTATAAAATAAGATTCTATCTTCCCCTTTTTTTGTAACTCAATTAAATTATATCTGAGACTCTGTTGCGTTGATTATAGGCCAGCAACGTCACACCGATTGACTAATTTCTGTGAAAGTTGGCCAAAATCATACCGAAAATGTTTACCTATATCGCTAAGTGCTGCCAATGAATGTAAAACGGACTTGAGATTATCGTAAAATCTCTCCATTTCAACTAGTAATGTGATTCAACCGAGAATCAGAATCGTAGACGATACATAAATCCCGATTATCGTTGGTGGTTTTCATTTTAAACAAAGTAAACTAAACAATGAACATTGACGAATAAATAATTTCGCTAATCGTTGCTCGTTTCGTTACATAAAACATTCTCAAACGGTATCGATATATCGTCCAAGATTTTAATCCCCGGTCTAATCAATTGCATACACTATTTGATTTTTCGTTGCTACGGCACCGTCTACCTACACTTAACGTTATCCCCAGTATTACGATAACTAAATTTCATCCATTGCTAACATTGAATAGCTACCGTTGATTTACTTCTCTCGATCCTCGACCGTGATCCTTATTAATGTAAAAGTTTGAAAACGTGCCATTGACCACCATTGACGCACGTCGATCTATGATATGGTATTTCGGCGAGAGACAAAATGGTCGGTAATCGATCCAGAGAATGATTTTCATTCCGTCCTCGGGGCGAATCATTCCATAATTTACGACCAATCGACGGAATCGTTTCGTTGCCAAAATACCAGGATCTCTATTCGCCGTTAATTCATTCCAATGGGGTTTCTTTAATGACTTCGATCGCTCAGCGTGATGAACGATGACTAAAAAAAAACTTTTCAAAGTCGATATACCAAAACGGTGAAGACGAAGATAGTACCGTAACTGAGAGTGGCCAATCGATAGTTGCAAAATAAGATATTTGATTAATTTCCATCACCTGAACTTGTTATGGATCGAGAGCTGGCCTTTAGACTAATTTTAATCTCAAAATCATTAATTTCTACAAGAGTCTCAGAATTAAGGTGAACTATAACGAAAAAAACACAAAATGTAGGTATTTGGGACTGGGAGGATTATTGCTGTATAGTTCACTGTGAGCACTAAAATTGTACTTGCAATAAGACACTGAATGTACTCCGTCTCTCGTACTGTGTCTAATATTACAAACGTCTTAAGAATTCGGTTCCTGACGATTGAATGACTATATTACAGGATAGAAGACGTTATGTGGCACATTAAATACGGAACTCTGCATCACATACTGCCGATTTACAACAGCGGAGTCGAAGTAACGTCTTACGACAGTAAAAGTGGTGAAAAACTGAAAACAAGAAAAGTTTCAGCGCCTTTTATAAGCGAAGAAACGACGTGAGTCTTCAGAAATTATTGATAAACTGGCTAATATCTACTATTTTATAACTTTCTTAATATCGTTTTCAGATGCATCTTGGCAGCGCCGTACGCAGTTTGTCTCAACGGAGCAGATTCCCTGGCCAGACTCTTCATCGTCCATTTGTTCGACCCGAACGCGCAGCTCCAGTCAATGACCATAAACAACATATTCGGAGCCGGAGAACAAGGACCGTATAAACTAGAACTCGTACCTGGAGACGAACCCACGGTCTCGGTCAGCTCTGATAATGGAACGAAAAAACGAGTCCTCATTATCGGAGAAGAGTCTTCGCCCGTCCGTGACGATATCAGCGGAGACACTGCTCTCTACGTTATCACAGCCGACGAAGGAAAGGCGCTGCTGAAAACTTCCTTCAAAAATGGGGTAAATTCAAAGATTTTGTCAGACGTGAAGGAAAATTTATAATTTTCGTGTCAACGTGTTGAATATTGAATTTTTTTGCAGGCGATAGACATCACGGCTGTAGGATTGTCGACGTCCGAACCAATTCCGAACTTGTCCGTGTCTCTGACGCACAATTCTCTTCAAGCACCTAAAATTCTGGCTTCGGTTTGTCCGAGGCAGCCTAAAGGCACCGGATGTCGTCATTTACTGTCTTCGGAAGATCACAGCGTTTCTTTGCTGCAAAATAATCGGCTAGTTTGGGTGAGGGAAGAGGCTCTAGCCAATATTGTGGCGGTGGAGATAATGGAGCTGCCTATGTCCGAGCGGGAACAAGCTATAGAAACCGAATTCGATCAGAAAGAAAGTGAGTCGATGAATTTTGATTTTTCATATAAATTAGCGGGGGTGAATCACTATCGAAAATGTTTACACCACGTATCCCCATATTTCCCTCAATATCTGCCAATATTTTTTAATATGTTTATAAATTTTTCCTCATATTTTCCAGTATTTTCCGTATTTTTCCTCAATATCTCCCAATATTTTCCAATATTCACTCATATTTTCCGTGTTTTTCCTCAATATCTCCCAATATTTTCCAATATTCACTCATTTTTCCTCATATTTCCCAGTATTTTCCGTGTCGTTCCTCAATATCTCTCAATTTTCCCTCATATTTTCCATTACTTTCCGTGTTTTTCCTCAATATCTCTTAATATTTATCAATTTTTCCTCATATTTTTCATTATTTTCAGTGTTTTTCCTCGATATCTCCCAATTTTCCAATATTTATTCATTTTTCCTCATATTTCCCAATATCTTCCAATATCTCTCCTAACACTTCCTACTCCTGTGTGCATCAGATCTCCCTCGCGATTCACCCTCCGATAAATTATAGTAGAATTAAGTCAATTAATCAAATTCCATGATCGTGTATTAATTAAATTTTCTTTTATGAACGGCTGCTCGAAGATTTTGATGTAGATGGTTCATGTAAGTAGTCGAGAAAGGGAGACATCCGAGTTGAAATTGTCGTTTATTTTCAATGTTTTATTACCGTTGCATGACTAGATTTAGAAAATTTGATTGCTATGGTTGCTTTGATTGCTTTGGTTCAATTAATTAATCTGTGCTTTTATTGATGATGTGAATTATTAACGAATAATTCACAGGATAAATCATCGACGAGATTTTAATTGGGATCGAACGTTCGTCGGCTACTTTTACGAGGAACTCAATATTCTTTTTCAATCACCGAACAATCAGGATCAATATTTTCATGAAATCGTTGTTTTTCTTGTCTCCTTTATCGATATTGTTTCAATTATCAAGACAAATTGTGGATATTTGGGTACAATATTGGTGTACGTGGAAAAATGAAGTCATGATCCTAGAGGAAATCCAAATTAACAAATTTCACTTTGGTTCCCTAATCAATTATTCAAATACCGAGTTTAATTAATCCATCTAGGTTTCATTGAGCTTTTAACATCGCTTATTATATTTTTTCATTTGAGTACGATTTTCGCTGAAAGAAAAAACAAGTGGCTAAGAAAATTTTTGTTCTAAGATTGAATCGGTCTAAAATTATACAATTGAAATATTATAATGGACACGGAACTTTCGATCTCAATTTCGATATGCATTGACTGTATGAAATATATTCGCTTAGACGTCTCATGGAACGAGCAGCTTGGGTGTGATTAAAACTTCCAGCTATTCTTTACAGCGCTAGAGACACTCTGCCGATCAATAAGTAGCACGATTGGTCGTTACTACCCCCTTTTTTATACATGTGATTCGCCATTTCTCACCTCGTCATAAGTTACAACGTATCGCAATTTCTCTAGGGGACGTCGTTAGCATGATGATTCGTAGGATATTCTCTCAAGCCAATCAATTGAGGAGCCTTATACAAGCTGTGATGGGATTTTCGCCGCCGCAATCGAACCAAAGAGCCGATTTGGTGCGCGACGAATTTGGGCTGCATAAAATGATCGTCGCTGTAACGAGTGCTGGAAAGGTGAGAATCTTGGCACACTTCGAGAATCGTTTTAGGATTAAAAATTGATGTAAACTGTCTATTATTCCAGATATACGGCATAGAGTCAAAGCGGGGAGAAATCATCTGGCAATTGAGAGTCAGTAACGTTCGCAGTTTCTCTAAATTATCAAACAAAATGATTTTATACGTGCAGAGGGGAAGCCGACACTTTCCACATCCTCCTCAGTGCGCTTTACTCGCCGCAGACAAGGTGATCCTACTCTTTTGTTGGTTTTCCTCTTGATGTACTAAATCTAACGATCATTGTCCACAATTACAGGAGACTGGCGAGGGTGTAATTTACACTTTTAATCCAATGACCGGTCAGCCGATAGGCGAACTCACCAAGCTTGGCTACAAAGTCAAACAGTCAATGCTGCTGCATGTATCGACCGACGATTTCCTCAGGGGAATTATACTCCTGGATAATACGGACGCTGTTCATGTGTTCCCAGAGAGCGCTAAATCAACCGCTGCCTCTGTGGCTAGAAACACTTATCTCTTCACAGCAGATCCGGAAACTGGAGTTCTGACCGGGATCTCACTCGCTTACAGCACACCTAAGGTAGCCTTTACACTCTTTGAGAAGTGCATCGCTCTGATCCCGACTTTTTTTTAACCAAATTTCAGGGGTCTTTGGACATATTAGCTTGTAATGCATTCCTTTCGCATATTGAGCACTAAAAATATTGCTACTGGTACCTAAATCAAGCCTAATTGATGAATGTGTGCGAAGACTGCCATATTATTGATAAATCTGCTCCTGCGATGATAATTTGAATATAAAATAATCAGTTCATTGGTCAGATTCTAGTCAATTGATATTTTGGCTACCATAAACCAAAACTGGAATATTAGCATCAATATGGTGTTAATTTTAGCAACTTTTGATAAAGTAAAACATAATATCTTTGATTTCTGATTATCTTTCTCGAAGGAATTGGCGGCTCATACCGTATGGCAACTCACATTACCAACGAAAACACAAGAGATAATAAACGTCGTATCGAAAAGCACGATAGAACGAGTTCACTCTCAGGGACGAGTTTTGGGCGATAGATCCGTACTCTACAAATACAACAATCCGAATCTAGTCGCAATTGTGACTCAGGGTGTCGGCACGACGCATAAAAGTATGTTTAATATTTTATTTCTAGCTTTTTGAATCCCAATTATGTTGAAAAAAACAATGATTCTTTTTTCAGACACGCTCAGCTTGTATCTTCTCGACGTAGTATCCGGAGCCATGGTGTTTTCCACGGTTCACAAGAGAGTCAAAGGACCGATCCAAGTTGTGCATTCGGAAAACTGGCTCGTCTATAGCTACTTCAACGAAAAGAGTCGAAGGACTGAAATATCCACGTTAGAATTGTACGAAGGAAAGATACAGAGCAATACAACAGGTCGGTTTCTAACGAATCAAAAATCGAGTATATAATCTACGATTTGTACTAAAAACGTTATGTTTCATCCTCAGCTTTCTCATCTCTGACCACAACCGTTCTACCAATCGTCGAAAGACAGGCATTCATATTTCCAGCGTCGATCGAATACCTCCGAGAAACAATAACGGAGAAGGGAATAGCCAGTAAACACATTATGGGTGAGTTTTGTCTCGATTTTGTAACCGAATGATGTTCTAAATCGGAATCGTTGCAGTGGCGTTGGCGAACGGAGGAATCCTCGAGTTGCCATGGATGCTGGTCGATCCGAGGAGACCGATAAATCCTGATATGAGGGAGGAGGGAGTCATACCGTACATGCCTGAGATCCCGATTCAAATGGACGCTATTGTTAATTACAATCAGAGTATATCCAGGGTTTCGGGAATCCACACTAGTCCCAGCGGTCTCGAAAGTACCTGTCTAGTCTTTGTCCACGGTCTCGGTAAGCTATATCTGTATCTTAGAGATTTGAGATCGTTTGGATTGTGACTATAAAACCGTGTCTATTCAATTTTACAGACTTGTTCTACACCCGAGTCGCTCCGTCGAAGACTTTCGACGTGCTGAAAGAAGACTTTGACTATTATCTCATCACGATAGTACTTCTGGCTCTACTATTAGCATCTTACATTACAAAAAAACTTGCATCTAGAAAGGCACAGAAACAAGCATGGAAATGATGTATTGAGATAGAATTATTAAACCGTGTAACATTTTTACCTGATTTTTGTTCTTTGCTTTGTTGAAAAAAAAAGACAACAATTTTCAAAAAATTACAAATAATTTTATAAATAGATATTTAAAGGTACAAAAATCTAGTAAATTTGTTAATGTACCCAAAGATGATCTTGCTATAGATTTAGTATAGATTTTTTTTTTTCTCGACTCTTTTACTGGAATCGTTTTCCTTTCCGATTGTTGCTATTTAATTTGATTTGATTTGATACAATAGAGCCATTCGATTATTTCAATTCCATTCCATGTATCATCAGTTTCATGTGTTTGCAAGCATTTAAAGAAACTAAACGATACGCAATCGCTAACTTTTATTCACATATAGGTATTATTATTTAGTCCAGTAAAAGAGTTGAAAACTCTCCAAAGATAAGAGGCGAATTTTGTAGGCAAGTTTTACAAAGTACATAATCATGGATAATTTACCTATCTGTGTCTGTTCGAACGAATCCGGCTTTACCGTTAATCACATCTTTGAAATATTTGCTTTTGATGTTTACACAGCCTAAGAATGTACTTTGTTTCCTCATTATCAATCACCCTCGATACAGATTATTCGATGGATTCAGAGTTTGTTTGAGACCAGTGCCATGTTTCGTTTTAATTACTGATAACACAAAGCAAAAGGGATTCTTCATTAACAGAATTTAGTTGTTATTCAAAATACACACACAAATGAGAAAAAAAAAGGGAAAAAAAATTGAATTATAATAAAATATAATTGACGTTTCAGTTTGGTGATGATCTGACACTGTTATCAACGTAGTAATTAAATTAATATTTTTATTTGTTAAATAATATTACATACTTCAATATTATCAATCAGTATTTCAGATGATTGATGGTGTCGGTTAGGATATTTAAATGATTAAATGTATTTAATTAAATAATTAATTACACAAATAATAATAATAATGATAATAGTAATGATAAAACGAGAGTAGTAGCCAATTAGGAGAATGTATTGAAAAAAAAAAAAATGTAAAAACATTCTTCTAAAGATGAAATAGATTTTTTTTGTTTTGTTTTTTAATTGTTTAGCTAGTCCGATAAGTACGTAACATATTCAGTAAATATATAAACGAATACGAATACGAATATTGAAATAAATGCGCAGAACTTAGCTTTTCATTTTCTTGAAAAAAAAAATGAGCATAAATATTAAACATTGAATTTTTGTGATAGCGAATATCTCTTTTTTAACTAGGAAACAAAAAATCAATATAAAACGCTATAAGATTGAATTTACAATTAACGGTAATTAAACGATATTAATGATAAAAAAAAAAAAAATTAACAAAAAAATTCGAAGAAATGTGTAAGTAAACGATTTATTAAATCAAGTATTTAACGGCAGTTTAAAAGTAATAAAAAGTATAAAATAGTAACTTACACAACTAGTTGAGTAGACGATACATTGAACATAGTTTTGTACATACATATGATGAAATCAATGTTATATTTACATATTGAACGTTTTATCTTTGATGTAAGTTACGATCGTTTCTATATTCACCTGATATTCGTTTTGTATATTGAAATTTGCCACCTGAAAGAATGAAAAAAATGTAATAATAAATTGAAATTTGTAAAGGTAAAAAATAATTCTTTTTAAGCCAAGCGACGAATTAGAGAAAAAAAAATTTACAATACCTCGGCGGGATTCCAAATACTGAGACATTTTACCCACGCTATATCTTCGTTGTAGTCGGCTACCTTTTGATACAACTTTACGCAAGCAACCTAGCGAACAGAGACAAAAGTTTTTTTGATTTCTCATCGGTCTGAAATTTTTCCGACGCAAAGTGTAATACCTGTAAATCACGGTGTTGATATTTGCTGAGATAGGGTTTCGCCGCATCTAGAATATCCCACAGTTCTCTTTCGTGAATTTTTAAGTGATCGACTACGTCTCCGAAGTGGGATAACAACTCCTTTTGGAGTTTGAATATTTGAGTATATTTGTACACGTGACCAGAGTCTTTTTTGTAACTTTCTTTGGACGATTTTATCAAGAATTCCGAAAGAGCTGGCAATACTTCTCTGTAATAGTTAAAAATCATGAAAAGATTATCAAAATTTTCAACTCT
This sequence comes from Euura saliciscinereae, assembly GCA_018420115.1. NCBI lineage: Eukaryota > Metazoa > Arthropoda > Insecta > Hymenoptera > Tenthredinidae > Euura > Euura saliciscinereae. The sequence goes on along the minus strand of JAFFZH010015287.1, from coordinate 43,722 downwards.
CTTTTAAATAACGTTAAAAAAAACTCACTTTAGTGTTCTCGATCTTATAAAGTCTCGAGAAACGTGAGCTAGAGTACAAAGCAGTCCCCAAGCTCGATTAACGATGATCGGACTCTGATCTCTGAACCGATGAACCAACGGATGCCAAAGCTGATGTACAATCGGTAATAATTCATCCTCAAAATCGCTGATAACGATCAAACCCTCTTGCAACGTTTCTATCGCTAACAACTTTATCGCAACGTCCTTAGACGGCAGGAAGTGAATGCAACGATTCATTATAGACACAGTCATTTTTGCGTGCAGTGGTATCGCTGGCTTCTTCTCATCGTAGTTATTGTACTCTTGTAAATCTCTGTCCTCTCTTTCTAAATCGGATTTTTCGTCCTCTGAATCACCCCGAGGCCCATCTTCCAGGTTCTCAGAAATCTTCTTCGCATTGTAGTGTTCTAGTACAATGTTAATAACGGTCTCCGCCTTGTCTGCGTCCTCGCTTATCTTCTCTTCGATATTCCCGGTCTCTTCTTTCCTCAGTAATCTTCTGATACAGGCGACAAAAGTGTGAAACACCTTGAGAAAAGAGTAGCAGTTTCTCTCCTGAAAGTTTACTTCGCTCTGAGAAAGCACGTCTCGTACAATCTCTTCGAGCGAGGGCAGTACGTCCATCGTACACCGCTTCATTACCACACCGACTACGTCTAATACTCCTGGATTACGCTCTACCCTACGCAACTTGAGCGTTATGTGATAGGAGAGGTAATCGACGTTAGATTGCAGCAGATTTTCCGTCGTCTCGCAGCCCGTGGCTTCTGCGAACGCCGCAAGCGTGTGAAAACCGGCTATACTGATCAAGGCTTGCCGGTTTCCTGAAATTTCAAACGTTCTATAAGTTCTTTCAATTCTTCTAGACGATATTTCAGGTCCAATAACATCGAAAACTTGCCGGCTCTTTCGATTACCAGGTAGAGCGTCTGTAGAATGAATCTTTGGAACTCTGATCTCAGGGTTTGAGCGATGATTTCCAATCCTTCTAGCAAGAGACAGCATTGCGCGACGTTGCCTTGCGCCTCTCTCAGACTCACCTCCGACGATACAGTCAGAGGCAAGTTCCAGGTACTCTGCGCGATGTAGTATTCGATCACCGATCGATACTCTGATAACTGGGAAGAGCGTGCGACCGGAGCTGTGGAAAGAGGAGTGTGAGTCGATACGATCGATGAAATTACGACTGTCCGCGTCTTTACCTCTGACGATCCAGTTCAATAACAGCGTTAGCTCTTTTCTGTACTGCGACATGTTCGATATCATGTCAAGAATCGTATCGACGAGAATTTTCAGGCCTCCGTACTCGCCCAGGAGCCGGCAGATATTTTTTATCTTCACTTCCGCCGTCGAGTCTTGGAGGAATTTGAAATGCCTCCAAGAATTGAAACCGTGGTGGTGAATTATGCTGTCGAAATCTGAGGAGAGACACGATGTCACGTTATTAATTTTTACTTCCAACTTCTTTGCTGTTTAAATTAGTACATAGTTGCCTTTAATAGCCACATCTTCGAGCAGCGAAATATCGCCGCAATCTAATTCCGTGGTGTAAACCAACGCCAGAAGTAATCTTTGGAGATGGGCAACCGACGACATGACTTTTGGCAGACGATTAGTTCCCAAGATTTTAACGTATCCTCCGAACTGATTGAGGCAGGAAATCTGCTCGGCCTGATCTGTGAAAATTAGTTACAAAGTTTGAGACCGATCTTCGAAACGGAGACGCTTTTCTCACCGCCGGTTCTCATTATTCTAGGCAGTCTTGTGAGCAACGTGTAAAAAGATTCTTCCAGTTCTTCTATGATGGGTCTGATCGCGTTGTTTCCCTCCGCGTATTTCGTTCTCAATTCATTCAACGCACTTCTTGCGGCCGTGTTTACCTCCTCGATATCGTCTTCCGAGAGCGTGATTAGAATCTCTGTTAATTCTTTGTGGTTCGGCCTCATATTCCTTTTCATAAACGATAATCAATGATTATTTTCGTGATTCGTGAGAAGATTTTCCGCTGTTTATTCAATACCTAGGGCATCCGAGCAGCAACGAGCCACAAAATTCGGCCAATTCCTTTCTAACTCTGAAATGCGAGTGTTTCACCAGTCCGCCCAGGGCTTGTATGCAGGGATTGAGCTTCGCGCAAGCGGCGTCGAGCCATTCCTGATTCCTGCTAGCCGTTTCCATAAACTTCATCATTCCGTCTTTCGATCTTGACGATATTCCCAACGGGTCTGAAGACGGATCGTCTTTTTCTCCGGAAAGGGAAATCAAATGCCTTACTGCGTCCAGTTCTGGCAAGTCTTCCATTAACAGAGACAGTATTCTGCTCAGAGCGCGCAGAGCCATCTGAAATAATTATTGCAATTCTTTGAATGTCTTCGGCTGATTTTTAATCAGTCTTCTTCGCTCTCTTTGCATCATAGCTCAAGACGAGCTCCGATTAACTACCATTGGAATCTTATGCCCTTGGATTTCCGTTCCTTGAGCCGTTTCCTGGAGCCCTGTGATAATGCCTGGAGATAGTAGCATGATTATATCAGCTGCTTGATCTCGAAGTCCCGGGTCGATGGTATCGGAGTCGTCGTGAACTAGCGACAACGTCATGATCAATTGAATTGCCACCAATCTGTGAAAGACATTAAAATCTTATTCGTTATCGGATGGAATAGATTTTCTGGTGAATCACTCACCTGAGGGACTGGGATCTTTCGGTCTTAGCGATCGAAACTGATAGGTAAACGGCTTGGCCAAATTTCCCGATGTTCTCACGGACGTAAAAAGACTCGATAACATCCGTGCAGCTGTGCGTAATCAGGTCGGTGATAGCCAATAAAACACTCTCCTTAAGTTCCTCGTGGGATTCGATTACTGTTGGGTGGTGAATTATCTATTTATTATAATATTTAGAGACTCGTTTTCTACCTCTAAGAATTGGGGGAAAAGAAATCTTGATAAAGGAATAATTCTTTGCACAGAATTCTAGGAAAGAATTTGGTCTATAAGCTTCGAGGGAAGAAATCGTAGTGTTTTTTTTTTCTCAATGTGTTCAATTTTCATTGATATACCTAATTTTGAATCTTCTTTTCATGAATGCAGAAAGAATCAATAATGTTATCTTTTTAGCATGTAATTTTCTATCTATCAAGACGGAAAAAAAATGTATGTTTGTTTGGAAAAAAAATAACAAATATCTATGAGCGATGGACGTATCGTAAAATCACTGTAATTTTTTTCTTTGTGGTAGGATAAGGGTATCGAAAAAATTTGCAGCCTGGCGATAAGAATTTACGGGGCGAAAAACTATAATTCTAGTGTTTTAGATCGTTGCGTGTCTCAGAGGCACTGAATTAATTATAGAGTCAAGTTTTGTTCTCCAATTTTCAGAGGAGAAACACAAGCTAAGAAAAATTATGTATATCATAGAGAATAGAAAAAAAATGGTAACTTTCTATCAGTTTTTTTCTGTCTCTCTGAGGTTTGTAATTCTACACTCGAATTGAGAAACTCTCCTCAGTTAACATACAGCTTAAAATGTAAAAAATGTCGAACCCACCGAAAATCATATTTGAGACTTTTGAATCGTTTTCACATGATTCTTAACCGACTTCAAAAAAAGGAGGAGGTTCTCAATTTGCATGTATTTTTTTTTTTTTAAATGTTTGTTACCTCATAACTCCATCATTTATCAACCGATTTCGAAAATTCTTACGCCATTCGAAAGGAGATACTTTCAGATTGGTCCCGTATAAATTTCATCAAAATCGGTTGAGTAGTTTAGTTTTGAAGTCGGTTTTTTTGGTCACTCGTGACGCTTGTAGAAAGAATTTTTTTTCTGTCTATGATAAACGAAATAAAATCTACCGGTGCACCGATTTTAGTTTTTCTGGTCTCAAACCGTTCAGTAAAGAGGCCTTTTCAATGTGAACAGAGAACTTTTTTATAACTTTTTTTCTACCCGAGTTATCACGAAAAGTAACGTATGAAAACAAAAAAACGCTATTTTGTTCTAGAAAATCATGAATATCTTGTCAAATTTTGATCTGATCAACAAGTTCTCTATTCATTTCGAAAAGGCTTCTTTACTGAATAGTTTGAGACCCGAAAAACTTGAATCGATCCACCGTTAGATTTTATTTCGTGCATCGTAGACAAAAAAAAAATTGACTTTTGTCAGTTTTTACTTTTCTTGTGGAACCAGATAAATTCTGAATAAGAAAACCGTTTATATCGTCTCTGCTTACCCATATATTTTTTTTTCTTATCAAAAATTTGATACAGCAGGGTGGAGAATAGTTTTGAGAATACGTCAACCTTGGCGATCCTCGTCTTCGAAATCACGGTACGTAGGCAGTCGGTTAAATGCATTTTTATTTCCTTGCTAAAAATGAATATCGTTGATAAATCGCCGATCGATGCAAATGCAAGCATAAAATATTTCGAGACCCTGAATATTAACCTGACGTCATCTTTCAGCAGATGTGTGACCAAAGGCAGTAAAATATGCTCTTGTAGGTCCTGAATTACAGCCGGCGAAATCTGCTCCACGTGAATTTTCAACTGATTCGCACTAACGATATCGGGATTTTTTTTCAACGAATCGCATAGTGGTTTCAGCTTGGAAAATCCTTCGAATATTTTAAACCTCTCCATAGTAGCGATTCGAAAAGTACAAAAGAAATATAGCCTAACGTTTTCTCATTGTTGATTGACCCTTGAAAAAAAAAGACCTAAAATGATGTTCAATTATTTTTTTTTTTTAATAACAATAGAACATAACCACAAACTTGATATACACATACGTAACGAAATCAACACAATTTCAATACTTCGCACGTGACTTTTGACGTCGAACTGTCAAAACTAAATCATTTGCGTCCTTATCGCTGTGACGCTTCTTTTGAAAAAAAAAAAAAAAAAAAATTGAATAAGATTGTGTTTAGTGTTTGAAAGTTTATTTTGATTGTAGCGTGATGTGATGGTGATTCTAACCTAACCTAACCTAACCTAGACCGAAACGTAACCTCAATTTTTTTCACCGTAAATACGGAATAGAAATAGAAATTAAGTTTGAAAAACTATTTATTGTGTTTCGTGCGTTTGAAAGTTAACCTAACCTAACCTAGTTCGAATTATTTATCGTAAAAAGGGAATCGTAATAGAAATTCTTTGCTTCCGTCTAGCTGTATAACTTTAAAAAAATATATATATCTCTTTTATCATGTTGAAAATTTGATTTTCATTGTAGCCTGACGGTGATTCTAACCTAACCTAACCTAATTCAAGCTAGTTCGAAACCTAACCTCAATCGTTCACCGGAAATAGTAGCAGACATAATACATATGCCAGTGACGTTGCATCCTGTCCCAAACCCATCGAAGGCTTCAACACAAGCCAGATTGTAACAGTGACAAATGAATCACGATTAGCGTCGTGGGACACCTCTTTGACTAGAGAGTCATATGGATTGAATAAAGAATCTCGATATTCTTTTTTTTTTCACCCTCACGGTGGGCATCGAACTGGAGCGAGAGAGATAATCGAGACTAACGAAAGAGAGAGAGAGAGAGTGTTTGAAGTGAGTAAAGGTGTGTTTGTTCGAAGATAAAGAAAAAACTGTGTCGTGGCGTTCGGTGTTGCGATCGATTGAATTTTTATAATATTAATTGAGAAAGATAGTAGATTATTTTTAAAAGATGGTAACTATCGCGGAATCCATGTAGTGTCTGATGTTCATTAGTGTCGTCTCGTCGATTAGTTACGTCTGTCAATTGTTTTTTGTTTTTGTTCCTTTTTTCTTTACATTCTATATTTCCAGATGCAATTTATGCTGTTATTCAGCCGTCAGGGCAAACTAAGACTGCAAAAATGGTACGTCGCTCATCCCGACAAGCTGAAGAAAAAAATAACGAGGGAATTGATCACAACTATATTGGCACGTAAACCAAAAATGTCCAGTTTTCTAGAGTGGAAGGATGTCAAGGTCGTCTACAAACGGTGAGTACAAAAAAAAAAGCACGATCTTTCCTTCTTCCTTTTTGATTTAAAAAAAATTTGTCTTCTTATTTTTTCTTTATATTTTCATTCTCTCACCAGATACGCAAGCTTGTATTTCTGCTGCGCCATAGAACAGAACGACAATGAATTATTAACGCTCGAAATTATCCACCGATACGTCGAACTACTCGACAAATACTTCGGCAGTGTGAGTATATACGGAAGAAAAAAAAAATTTTTTGTATGGTTTGTTTATTATAACGGAAGTGAAAGTTGTGATAAATGATGTTTACGCCCTTTGGCAGGTGTGCGAGTTGGACATAATCTTCAATTTTGAGAAGGCTTACTTCATACTGGATGAATTATTGGTCGGCGGTGAGATACAGGAGACGAGTAAAAAGAACGTGTTGAAGGCGATAGCTGCCCAGGATCTACTGCAGGAGGTTAGTCACGGGGATGTACCCATTGAGTTGTGACCTGTCTTATTTACCATTACCGCTACCGCTACCATTATTATTGCAAGATGATATTTTTATCCTACCTTAAAAACCAACCACCTCGTTCAATGTCCGATTATCCTGGGTCTTCTCACATCGCATGTTTCAAATATTATACATATATATTTATATAGGTATATCTTATCTTATCAGTTATACATCGTGGACCTGAAAGGATATTATCAGGGTGTGCGAAAGAACAAATCTTCAACTCGTCTCATTCCAGTAATAATAATAATAATTTATTGATCATTTCCAATACAGAGGAAAACAAAACAGTACTTGGATAGCTAAAATTATAGTCGATTCGATCAAATTTCATCAAATTTTCAAGGCGGGGTCGGAATTCTGAATATATGGAAAACACCAAAAATTTTTTTTGACATAACACCGACGGAAAACAAAAGGACTTTTTCAACGAACCGAATTCAAATAATCTGAAAACTCAAAGTTTCGAACGTGTCAAACTCCGAAATTTGATGAATTCGAACACTAAAAATCGTGGAATACCAAAATTTCCATTGATTTTTCATTGTTTCGACGACACTCTTTTTGTCTGAATTTTGGTCGTTCGTAATTAAAATTTTTGGGGTATTGCGGCTCCTAAAATTGACTGTTCGGTATAATTATCTGTTGTTTAACGATTTTCGGATGACTATAATTTGGCATTTCGACTATTCCAGAATCCTGCCTGTTGGCTTCTAAACCTTTTGTTATCATTCACTGTATGAAAGGTTGAATTCTGTATCTTGAAATTCGGAATTTTATGCGCTCGCTAGTTTCAGCATTCGGAATTCCAATCCCGACCTAAATTTACTTCATATGTTTAAAGAATATTATTCTTGGGTATTCCATGCGAAGCGGCACAGGCTTCGGCCCAGAGTCGGCAAATTTGACGCTTGTCCAGAATCTGGTTCGTTACTACCTTGCGACGAGTGTCTCGGAGTTTGAGATCCTAGTTGATCTTCAATTTTCTGTGTGACGCGATTGAAGGAATTGCCTCAGGGTCTAACTCGACTCACTTGGAAGTTCTATTAAACACAGCTCACAGGTGTTCAGAAAGATATGGTGAAAAATATTCAGCCGCCTTTTTTTTTTTTGTTCGCCGGCAATAAATTATTCAACAAAAAATTCTAGGAACAATAACATTTTTCTCTACGATGACTTTATTTAAATCAAGTACGGATGCCAAATTACTAATAGAAAACAGTTCAAAAACAGCCATTAAGTTATCAATTAAAAAAAAAAAAAAAAAAAAAAAAAATCGGTCAATAATTCATTGCCGGCGAACAAAAAAAAAGGGGCAGCTGAAAATTTTACCATACTTTTGAGACACTTCGAACTACGTTCAGTAAAATCTTCAAGTAAATCGAACAGACGCTGAAATAATTCCGTAAATCGTGTCTCAGGACAAATAATAAAAAAACAGTCAGGGCCTGAAACTCTGGAAAACTCTTCGCTAGGCAGTAAGGAACGAGATTCTGGACGGGCCTCACCTTCGCTGTCCCGCTCCGCACGGAATACTCCATTAATATTGAAGATAAAATCTTGTTATTTTTTTTAGTTTTGTTTTATAATTATTCCATATTCGCACACCCTCGAATTATCCATATTGGAGAAAAACAGTAACTTATTGAGACAACCCGTTGTTCTTTATTATCCTACGGTAGTTGTGTGTGTGTGTGTGTGTGTGTGTGGCGTGTACCTAACAGCAAGATTATTAACATAAAAATTTACAGCACGATGAGTAAAAATACGTTGTAAGAGAACGTACAGAGCTTACCAAAAAAGAAAGAAGAAAAAAAGAATACAATTTGCTTCCAATCCAATTCCATTAAAAAGAAAACTGTACAATAAATTTGTTGCATAATACATAATACGTACAATATAGATACCGTAAATTGGCTTACGATGCATAATTATTGAGCAAAAGAATAGTAGGATCTAAAGTCTATCGGAACTGTTTCTTTTATGTGCCAAGAAAATACGCGAGGTAAACGAGACTCGAATCAAACTCGAGGATCGTTGAGTAGATCTTCGAATGAGTTTCGTTTTCGTTGTAAATTCAAAGCAAATCAGATCTCAGATAGGAATCATATATCGCAATATTTGCTATTTATTTCAAAGAACCAAAAAAAAAAGAAAATTTAAAGTGTGCTATAACATAGGAATTAATTGTAAATGTAAAAAAAATATGTGAGCGTCATTTATCTTGCGTGCATGAATATTATTATACCTGTATTCGTTACTCTGTGATTGATACATAGATAATATATAATTTGTATTATCGGGTGTAGTAGAAACACAGAAGTGAGAAAAAAAAATGGCATGCAAAAAATGTGTAACACAATTACTCTGTGTAAACTGATACATGATTTTCATCTATAATATTCTAATTTGTATTTTAGTGATTTTTATGTATAGACAGCTTGTACATTTTGTCCTAGTAATTTTAAAGAGAAACAGGTTTCATTGTTCGTAACGATACACCGAACTCGAACATAAAAGCTCCGTCATTCAGTCATGGATTTTATATCCAATAATTAATTAATTAATCAATTTGAAAAACGGCATTTCTATGGTTTAATTTGAATTTTTGAAATATAAATTTATAGACAATTACGAAGTAGATACTAGAGAGTCAAGGATCTCAAACTCAATCAGCTATCGTAGAAAATAAGAAAATATCGCGCTTGATTTTTCATCCTCGCACTCATATATCGTCTATGGATCAAAACTATCGACGGTCCATCAAATTAATTGCATAATAATCGTCGATGACGATGACGATGGTAGCTGACTAATTATATACAGGTATTCGATTGTCCATAGATGAGACATCCGTACTGATAAGTTTATAATAATTCCTAACAAGCCGGGGTCTTCTTTTCATTCTTCGGCAAAGTAACTATACACGATTCCGTCGTACATAACGGGTAGATTCAGTTTTTAAAACTGTGCTAAAAAGCAAAAACTATAATAAAATGGTTCAAAAATTACTTCCATAAAAACCGAGATTTGTTTCTACATAATAATTTGAAGATTATCATGGTACGATCGATCGGTAGCTTGTGAATTATTTTTTAAGTAATTTTTGTGCCAAATTGTTGAATATTTATATAAGCTTCTTAATATAGTAGATTTTTTTTTGTTCTAAATAATGTAACAACGACTTGACTATCGTCTTCTGTCCTTTCATTCCGAGCCGATTGAAACTTTTGTTTCATGGTAATAATAGAAAAACAGTATTAAAACTATCAACTTAACGATAAGCGTATAAAAGAAAAGAAACACGAATGATAAAAATTCATTAAAGTGCACTGAACAATAAGTCAAATGATTATCTTACTCTTTGGCAAAATATATATAGCTAGTAAATTTTTTTTCACCTCGTTCAACGAGCTTTAATTGTTTAACAATTAATTACCTCTAATTATATTCGATCTTAGATCTTTCTCTATCTTTTTTTTGTTTTGTTTATCGCAATATTCGTATATAGTAATATATTTTCTCTTAGAGTATAATTATTTATTAAACAAACATCACTATCTTGCCGTTTCGAGCTTATATACATTATATATATACAATTTTTCTCTTATATTTATTTTATACGCTTGCAATTGCCATAGTATCTAAGATATGCTTTTCACTTGCGACAATAATTATTGTTACTTGCCATTATCGTCAATGAATACCAATAGATTTTGTACAAATGATTCGTTCGAAGAAACGCGACACTTGCCAGCTTTTTGCGATTATATTTTTTCCTACGCATGTTGTTACAATTTTGGGCTTGCAAACTAATCGAGGGCTTTTATTATCCAGTTATAATCGTCGACGGGTCCTCGAAAGATTTTTCATTTACTAATGTTTATTATTGAAAACAAGGGTATAATAATTTCTGCCAAAAGCGTTATCGTTAACCATTTGCACTTCAATAGTGATTTTTAAAATAATAATAATAAGTGCGAAATAATTTATAGAGCATAATAATATAATATATATATGATAGAATTAATCGCTTATATATTATTCAATTCAAAATTGATAATAAGACGTGGAGAACTGATTAATATCAATAATACATTTGCCATAGAAATGCCGTCACATACGGCATACGATACATAGGGTGTTGATGATGTAATAATTATTTGTTTGCTAATTTTAAATAAATGAATATATATATTCCACAATCTTACTCATATGCTTTTGATATTCACAATATTTATTCGATATTATTATATAATTGATAAGTTGATTATTTATTAACTGCGCAGAAGTCTTATATCGCCAATCATTTAAATCAGATTGGATGCAAATTAAAATTGCACATCTGATGAGAGCTTTAGATATAATATAGTTTATTAAAAACTTTTCTATAGATGTGTAAATATGAATTTTGAAAAAAGAAAAGATAAAAAAAAAATTGTGAAAATCTTATCTAACGATATGGTCAACCGCGCATAGATATTAGTTAGTGTTTGTTTGTTTGTGGAAGGATGAAGCTGTCGAAGGCGCTCTCCGGGAAATAGGGCTTTTATAGGCGAATGGAAAACAATCTTGTGTGTTCTTCGAAGCCAGACTGCGAAGTGACCAACGGACATCGGACAAAACTTCGCCCCGCACGATGCCATCGTCCCATCTACGTTAAATTTATGAAACTAATTGAGATTATTTTTATTATTATTATTTTATCATCAAAACTTCAACTCTGATCTCAAAGATCTTAACGATTATCGATTGCCATATTTCATTACGTACACACAGAATAAGACACGTATTTTGTGTTTTTTTTCTTAAAACGAAGAATATTGTAATTCTTCAACTATATATTTAATCTTTTTAGTACTTATACACATAGAAACAAGAAGAAACTTAACGGTCACGTACTTTGTTACCAGATATATATATATAATATATAATAATATATACTCTAAAACTATAATCTTGACTGTCGCGGTGGATTATCTTAAAATCGTATTTTATATCGCTACAAATGACAAAAAAAATAAAAAAATTGTCAGTTATATATTCTCATGTGATATTTAACAGATATAATAATCATTTTTAGCAATGATTTTTTTTTTTTTTTTTGACAACGATACAAGATGTACGTAATTAATTGTATTATTGGACACAAAGTTTAAGACGATAGAAATTAGTAATTTTTTGGAAGTCTTATAGCTGGAGTAAAAAAAAAAAGAAGAAAGGAAATTTTATAAAATATATATTAATATATAGCTAGAGTTTACCTTATGTCAATTTCTATAATGTTAAATAAGATAAGATAAAAAAAAACCACTTTTCAGTATATACAGTGAAAATAAAGGTATATTCTATATCTTATTTGTTTGTGATACTCTTATAACCAATGTTGCTAACATCCTTTATACCGTGTTATAAATAATTAATAATAATCAATAATAATTCTCGGTATTAGAGAATGTTAATAAGAATTGGTTCCTGTCTTGGATTAACCCTCTGTTCTATTTATTTATTATTTATCTAATTATTATTAAATGACGAACTTATTGAGTATTATTATTATTTATTTCTTGTGCGATTAAGGAGCGTGATATATTTTTATTAACGATACATACATGATAAAAGGGTTCAGTTCATCATTTGAAGCTGCAACGAGAAGATGATAACTTGTTACAAAAAACCTATAGGTACGTGGTACGTTTATTAATAATAATATTCAATTCTATACAAATTATATCATCGTTCTGTTTCTTATGATGTTTAATTACGCAGCATCAAATAATCAATTGATCCCTTTATTCATCATATCTCGCAAATTCATATTATATTAGGTATTGATCATTAATTTAATCATTATTCATTATAACAAACAATCTTAAAAGTTTTACATTAAATTTCTGTTACAGGAAGAGACTCCGCAAGGATTTTTTGAAGATCATGGACTTGGATAAAAGATACTTTTCTTTTAACATTCCAATAATACAAAAAACGGAGAAGATTATCAAGAAGAATTATCAAAAGCATTCCATTTTTATTATTATTAATATTACATAAAATAGTTTCTGCGTTTAATTTTTATTCATTATTAATTTTAATCGATTTCCTTTTGCTCCCTACAAGTGTGGAGCTTCAGGAACGTACATGAATCATTTTATAGTAATAATTTTAATTGGACAGTTTGAAGGAGCAATATAAAATATTTTCACGTATTAAGGAGGAAAAAAAACGTACTTTCCGTTATTCTCGTTATCGGAATGAAAATAATAATCATTCCATTTCATTCACGGGCAAAGATATCAATCAGTATAATAAATAGTATCTGTAATTATGAATATAAACACGACAAAAACAAACTTGATATATATTTTTTTTTTTGTAATATGAAATTTTTCGAGTATTATTAGCAATTCGTTGAGTGCAAAATTATTGCGCATTGTATATCACATGAAACGCACAAATCGTGATTTTTTATTAGCCTCATAAGACATATGTGTTGCGTAAATACCGGGTTGCATTTATCTCTTAATCTCTTTTCCTCGTTTTTTTTTTATTATTATGTATCACGTATGCGGGAAAATTTTTCTCGCCACAATCAAGATGTAGCTTCGGAGATTATAGAAGAAAAAGAACCAAGAAGGATAAGAAAAAAAATTGCATCATTTGTAAAATAGAAAAAAAAAACGTGGACCAGTATATATATGTTTCGAAAATTGTTGAATGTTCGATATAATACAGCTAATAATTAGGAGCTTTCAGCTTCCTGCAGTATCGTTGTACTTACTTAGGTATGTCTCATACCCAACATAGCAGCTATTATTAATTTTTAATTACTCATTAATAATCGGTGTGCATACTTTCGTCTTTTATTCTATGATCATTATTCGATTCTTGTTACATAGTTTCAAAAAGCTGTTTTGTTTTTTGTTTCAAATAATGTTAATTTTTATTCAAAATGCGGTTGTACGATTGTAATCGATTGCATTTTTTCAAAGCTCGGTGATATTTCTAACGTCGAATCACAAACGATATTATATGGTATTATATTTATGTATTATTAATAATTTTAGTATATCTAAAGCGCAAATTATATGTATTAATTATTGTTATACGCGCAATTTTAACAAAGAAGAAGAAAAAAAAATGTATTAAGTATTATTCCCGTAGAACGTGCTTTTACGCTCCGTCCACAATCAACTATATATATATACATACAAATAATAATGATAATAATAATTATAATTCGTTGTTGCAGCAATAATTATACTCTTTCTCTCTTTTCAATCTTCCTCTCAATCTTTCCTCTTTCCCAATATATAATTGTATTTCAAGGAAAAAAAAGTGACGAAGCAGCTTCTCGCTGTTATAGAATTCGCAAAGTACTTTATCCGGTCAATTATAAAATAATTTCGCACATTTCATTGTAAAAAAAGTTTCTTGTGAACTTCAAAAAATGTATTATGGAAGTTTTATTCACATACAAAAGTAATAAAATCACTTCTCATTTTAGTAAAAATTAATTTACAAATACGATGAATTTACTACACAATTTTTGTAAAATTTATACAAAATTTCGTATGTTTGGGATAAATGTATAGTAATATTGAAAAATTTGTTCATAAATTCTTAATGTGTAGTAAATTCACAATCATTTTTTACAGTGTAATTAATTCAATAAAATAATTCCGTAACATCATCACATAGATCGAAAAATTAAGCAGAACCCAATTCGAAAAAATGGTGGGTCAACGTTCCACATCGTGTTTTACCTGCAGTACAAGTATATGAATGAATGGAGTAGAATAAAACTGACGAAGAAAATCATAATCACGAAAAGCACCATTTGACTCGTGCCTCGAGAAGATAGCCGCGAATCGAGTCCGAGTGTAAGGATCGATTGGCGAAACGAAGCGGGGAATCCCCTGTCCTTGAAGAATCCGTATAAGCGTCATGGGAAATTTTTTCTTTACGTCGACGTCGCGGTCGACTACGAGGAGAGTCTTTAAAGATAGCTAGGATATTTTGGGTGACGATGTGTTAAGATATAATCTGCAATCGCTCCCCGAATATTTCCGCACCTGTTCTCTTCTTCTCTGTTCGAGGAGGCAGCGCGATTCCTGTAACCACGAAGTGGTGGCGCACCGCGCTCGTTTAACACAAATCCTCGAAGAGAAATATAGTAGTCGCGCATGCGGGTTTCTTCTGATATCTGAGAGTAGTCGGGTCATTCGCGACCGAGAATTCGTCGTTGACGGACGGAGGCCTCGTAACGCGCGTGCGGTTGGCTTCCTCGGGGCGCAGTTCGGGGAAAAACGTGCGCGTAAAATAGACGATTATTATCGAGCTGGGTGCTTCAGCGACGAGTCACATACTCGGAAGTGATACGAGCCCGTCGATTAAAGAGGGAGGCTGGAAAGAGCCCGTGGAAGTTGAACCTGCCCAATACCCACATAATTGTATCAATCTTGCGCGCTAAAGGTTGCGTGGGAAAAATCCGGCTACGCGATGGCTCCTGGAGAACAACCGTCCGCAGACCGCGATAACGGAAGCACACCGAGCTAGTAGCCTGATTTTTCGCGCCATTAATCGTACGCCGTCTCCGTCGTAGTTTGATATATAAAAGAAAAATATGATCCCGAATTATCGGTGGAGGGGCTTTTTTCGGCTACCAATATCATCTGTAAAAACAATTACGTCGTCGCCAGCTGCTGGAGAAGATATTGCGAAGGAGGGAACGAAACCCGCTACTCTACGTCAATTAGATTCAGAAATACACGAAGAGAAGAGTCTTTACGACCTCCCTGAGGAACTAGAGAGCGTTATGTACGCCGCAGGTATCTCTATCCTCCTATTGTGACGCGACTCGACTCTACGATATGATCCCTGCTCGCACCAGGCCTGCTACTTCCATTCGAACCGTCCTGGGCTGAGCTGATAGTGCGCGTGTGCCAGCGGGGACCAAGAAGAGCGCGTTCTTATGCGAGACCCTGACTTTGAACGCGCGCGCTAAATAGCCAAACGGACAGCCGGAGCTTGATGCACTCGATGCAATCAATCAGACACTGAATGAGAACAAAAATTCTCTGAATCTTTGTCTATGTAGATGATAAACTGATATATAGATACAAAGAAACTAATAGATAGAAGGAGAGAAGAGGGACGCTTAGCGCGTTGCGCGAATGTCATGGTGCGGAGGCGCGTCGGCGCGTGAGTTTATGACGTCGTCGTTCCGACGTCGAGACGCTGATCCGTGGCTCCGTCGCTCCGTCGGTTCGTCGGGTTGATAGGACGGGTACGGCTCGAGTCCGGGTTGGGGTGGCGTACGTGGCGTGCGCCGTCCCTTCTTGTGGGGCTGAGGAAAGTGTGCCGAAACGAGCGAGGTGGTTTTCGTCGCACGTCGGTGTTGCCCTGTTCTCTGTATACCGAGGCACGGAGGGGTTGCGGTTTTCCGGACACCCCGTTGTCATAGGGTGTAGGAGACCCCGAACGGCGTACAAAATCGCATCGTTCGATAATAATAATAATAATAATAATAATAATAATAACAATAACAACAACGGTATATAAAGTAAATCGGTTTTTTATTTTATTTTCTTTCCTTTTCGTTATACAATATATTTGATCTTCGATATACGATAATATATTCTGCGGTGGTGATGGTCAGCTGTGTGCAGACGCCGACGTCGAATATACGCCGGTGTGAAATTGGAAATGCGCCCTAGGCACAACGCGACGTTAATCGAAAGGGACAGTACCCTACGGCATCGAAATGTTCGCGTACGGTTTCGAGATCACATAGGCATGTAATATACATATATCTGATGTGCGGCGTGTGCCTTGTGTAATTTCACGGTGAAAATCTGGCGTAAACGGTGCCGCGGTGGGTCAGGGATCATGGCGTCGGTCTCGGCCGAGACACCAGCCAGCCATGGGCACAGCTTCAGTAAGAAAACGTTTCACAAACCCACCTACTGTCATCACTGCACGGACATGCTCTGGGGCCTCTTACAGCAGGGGTACATCTGCGAAGGTATAACACCAAACACATCCTCACACACTTAACTATCATTCGTTCAATCGATATCATTCTCACCATATCCATAGACTAATACACACACGCGTGCATGATCCCTTCAATCGAGCTTTTACACCCCCCCGCCTTCTACAGTGTCGCGAGGGACACGATGATGCCCTTCTCGTATTATGTGGCAATGCGTAAGCGTATGCGATCGATCGGAGTCTATCGAAATCCCACGAAACGATCCGCAATGTGAAATAAAAGAAGGTTTTAAAAGCGGTAGAAGTATATCTGGCTGACCTCCAACGGCAATGAATGGATGTTGGAACGGACATGAATGGATACGGATGCCAACGGCTCGACGAGGTCCGATGAATCGACCGGGCGTGAGAAGGTTGCAGCCCCTGAAAAATCTGCATGAAGGTTCAGCTTGTTGCTCGAGGTTCAATCTGAACGAGGCTCTTCCCGCACTCGCAGGGGGTTTTCAGGGCCGTGTCAAGACTCGGCGCCGCTGCCCGGAACGACGGTCGTACCGGTTCGAGGAGGACGAGGCTGGGTTTGCGAGGACGCGCGCATCGCGGCTCGCACGAGCATTGATCGCGAGGGGGTGGCGGCTATGGCGACTGTGGAAGTGGCTATGGAAGTATGGAAGCTGTGCGGAGAGAACGCTATGTGGACGATATGGCGGCACACCCGCTGGTTGCGCTCTGTCTTCTTCCCGCGACCCGCCAGCCCTGTGACGTCAACGTCCGTGCCCCCCACACGGAACCTAGATACATTCACATAAACAGAGCCGCGGAGCCCCGCGAAGCCACGGGTTGAGAGGAGTAACCAACGACCGAATAACCGAACGCTGTCTTAAACCAGAACTGGGTTACTCTCTTTCCCTGTTTCCTGTTTTTCGTTTTTTCTCTATATTCTTCAAATTATCCAAGACTAGATCGTTCATTTTAGATCGATTTATGAGCATATTTGTAACAGGGCCGGTATTACTCGCTCTTAATGCAGTTGGAGATTTTTTTTACGAAGTCTGATGATGAATTTAGAGAGGATCGCAGTTCAGGGTGCGAATAGAAATGTGTACATGCTGGTCACACGGGAATCTGAATCGATGAAAATAGTAGAAAAACTTGTATAAATAATAAATAGAAAAGTATTCTAAAAAAATTCTTATATTTTACCGTTGATTTAGAGAATAATTCATTGACATACTCGAATGACCACTAATTTCAGTCAGGAAAAAAATATTATTTGGCCAGAGATATTTTTTTTATTTTACTTTTTACAGTGGCCACCGTACAAGTAGAACATGTGTGAATTCTCATACAGGATCTAGAGTAAAAGTGGCTCGCCTCTTAATTATAACGTAATCTAATCTGACTTCCTTCGCAGCAAAGTCGAGTGAGGACTTCTCTCTTTAACCTGAGGTTTTAGAAATAGGAAATGATTGAGTGATTATGAAAATTTATCATTTTTCTCTCATTTTATTTTCTCGTTCTTTGCTCTGGTTGTGAGTATTATATACACGGAATAAAAAGAGAGTAGAATTATTCGGGGAATGTACGAAGCCACTGAAAAAACATGAGGACCCCTTGCGTGCCATGTGTGGTGTCTCGGCAACGGGGTTAGACTGCAATGTATATAATTAATGAATTAGAGAGTGTTATTTCATCTAATTACTAGACGCAGTCACGCGAACTCACAGTGACAAACTCTTCGTCCTTGAGGTTCGCGAAATCGACTCGTGGTTATCCTGATGAAGCTGAAGCTAGAAGCCAAAAATTTCGAGCTTCTTCTGAATATAATTATGGAGTATAGATTTATGTCTATAATTTTTATAAAAGCTCGCAAAAGAAATCATTTCTCGTGATATTTCTAAAAAATTTCATACTTCGGCCTCATTCTTTCATTTCAATCTAGACATAAAAAAATGGAAAAATTAGGGCCGGTATAAAAAAAAAAAACTATAAACTATTCTGCAACCTTTTTCGAATTACGGAATATTGTCAAAATCACCAATAAATGGAATTTCGCGATATTTTCGCCAAGAAAATTCCAAAAGTTCTGCAAATTCGAAGTAGCGTCAAGGGCAGTATTTTACAACATTTATTAAATTTGCAACCACTTGATGGGTACGGAACAATTTTTTTAAATCAACAATTAAGGTTTTGTGTTCGTATAGTATTATAAATTACCAAGAAAAAATTCGAAAGTTCTGCAAACTTGACAGACTCATCGGAATGATGATCCGAACAGTTGCATAAACTCGCAACCTTTTGCGTTGACCGGAACATATTTTGTTCATATGTTCACAAAACCTTAATTCTTCATAAAAAAATATTCCGTACCCTTCAATTGATTGCTAATTTGATATAAGATGTAAAATAATGCTTTTGACACTACTTAGAATTTGCAGAACTGTTAGAATTATAAGTTGCAAAATTGTAAAATTTTGCAGTTTGTTCTCATATCCGCCCTAATTTTACAAAAAAAATTCCAAAAGTTTTCGCTTTATTGTTAACTTAGAATGAATTGAGGCACCGTGGCGAATTCGGAGATTGATTTGTTCCTTCCTCGTTGCCCCCCTTCGAAATTGGCAGTGTCGATTAGGTGCCAAAAGTTTCATCTCCGAGTCTTCACACGTTAAATACTATTCATTTCCCAAACTCTCTTCTGTCTCACTTCAGAGTACAATCGACGAGTTATAACGCCGTTAGTATATAGCACGTCGCAAGAGAGTACGCGAATCTGTTCTCTCGTCTTAAAATAGAGCGACATGTGTACTTTTTAACGTCCACTTTTTATTGGTAGTTGGATTTTGACGTTATAGTTTCTAAACGCCTCGTGCTGCTTGTCAATCCTCTACCATCGATATCGTGCGGTTTCACGCATTGCACCGTTTCAAGTTCAACAATATCACGAATCACGATTCAAAAAAAAAAATACCCATGAATGCATAATTTCACATTACTTCGCCTCAGATGTTCCCAGTCGTACAGATAATGGACTTGTTTTGATCGTTTCCCCAAAGTTTATATTTTATTTTATTCCATTTCGAATCCATTATTTCTTATCTTCTATGGAATATCGATGATTGTTTCCGTTGCGAAAACTATCTCCAAGAGTTTTCTGTGCGGGTCTCTAAAGTAGCTAAGGCGAGAATCGGAATATAGAAGAGGCGCGCAGAACTCGTTCCAAGGGCACTTTATTTTAGAGGTTTGGCGGTCCTATCAGCAGGAAATAGACACTGTCGACGCAAACGGATTACGCAATTAACGGCTTTGGTTTAATAAACTAGAATTTTGTTGGGATAGTTTATTAATACGATACGTTACACAGCCTCACGGTTTTGATTACAGATAGTTCTGCCTCTTAACCGCGACCGTTCGAGATTAGCCTGAAGAGTTTTCAACGATCTTTGAGAGAGTTTGAATTATTTTATTTTCTCACTATCTTTTCATACTCGATATGCACTTGAATATACGGTACCGAAACTCTTGAGATTATCGATTGGGCTAATCGCGAAAGCTCAAGAATCCGCGATCGAGTATACAGACAAGCTTTGTGAGCTATTATGTATCTCAAGACACACCGAAGTGGTATTATGAATTGCAAATTACATCCTACTAAAAAGTCATCCATCTCACAGTTTTTTATCTCGCCATTTTTTTCCCTGGCTCCCATCGGCGTCTCTGTATGATCTGCATGCACTCAGTCTTTTTTTTTTTTTTTTATTCTTTTTATCCTACCTCCTCTTTCACTGTGCAACACTCCGTAGCCTCGCGTAGAGCTTTCTTGAAGATGAAATTTTCTTACATGCGATAAAAAAATAAAATAAAAAAAATGATGCAGCTAAGAGGCCAGCTGCGAGTCAGAGTATGGAGCAGATTTCTCACACTGTATATTTATTTCACTTGTGTGACTTTCATCTTGTCTTGAATATATTATACGTTATCAAGTCTGGGAAGAAATCCACCAATTATAAAATCATTCGATGTAATTAAGTCGGAAATAAATGATAGCCAATAGATTAACTAGTTGGAAAGGACGTGAAGCTGAAGGTTGCATTGACAGTTAGCAGCCAAACATTTCAAAGTTCTGAATAAAATCATCACGAAGTACAGATTCATGCCTGCAATTTCATGGAAGTATTCCTTTCCACGATGTTTCACAAACTTCAAACTCTGTTGCCTCGTTGTTTCATTTTCATCGAATCAACCACTTTTTGCTGCTAATTAGGGCTGCTGGCTTCAGATTCATGAAAAGATGAAACTGAAGCTAGCAGCCATAATTAGCAGCCAAAAGTGCTTGATTCAATTGAAATTAAAGAATGAGGCAGAAGTATGAAATTTTTTGTGAAATATTCTAAAAAAATGAATGCTTTTCGAGCCTATATGAAAATTATAGACATAAATCAGTGTTTGCTAATTATATTCAAGAGAAGCTTCAAATGTTTGGCTGATAGCTAACAGTGTGAACACAGTTTGAAGTTGGTTATAGAATCGAGAAATGAGCTTCCAGACAGTTGGACTGGTTCATAAGTGTCGCTGAAAGCTTGTTTCCCGATTGTAGTCAACTTCAGAGTGTTTCATCGTTAGGAATTCACCGTTTATAGGTATGAACAGGATTAAACATTTAGATTCTTAGTTATTTTATATTCTCACGGAGCTGATGTAGCACGAAGACTGTTGTATTCGCTTCTCAAGAGTTTGAACAGAATAATACTCTTCCGCTTCTTGTCTTTAACGTTTCTTTTTTCAAGTTTTTCTTCAAACACTTCTTACTACCCCAAACAACTAACGACCATGCTATACTGTTATGTGTGCAGACAGACTAACAAGCACACTCGCAAATATTCACTTTATTTTTATCAATTCGATATAAGGAACAATCACATAGAATAGAAATATATATAATTAAAATAGTAATAACGATATATTTACTGAGTATATGAGAGTAATTGAATATAATGATAACAGATGTACATACAACGATGCTTCGAATTAAGAATGTATCTTCCCATGTCATCCGATTGGGATTTTGGCCATTTTTTTCTTATTTCATATACAGGGTGATTCAGAATTCGTGACGAATCTTTCACAGGATATCATTCCTGGTCGAAAATTGTATCGAAAGTTTCCTCAGCCATTTTTTCGAAGAACCATTTTTTTAATTCAATTTTTCAATTTCCCCCCTTTTTTATAAATATTTAGACAAAACTTTTTTCTCCAATTTCTGTAGAACAATATCGTACCTTCAATTTCAATCACTCTTTTTTTTCCCTCATATTTCGTGATTGAATTTTCAATCGAATTTTTTTCAGTGCCTTTTTTGGATGGGGGTTGAACCGATTCGACGATCACGTCGATGATTTCAAATTTGAACAACAAATTCATTAATAATTCAAAAAAATCGTTTATAAAAAAAAAATAGCTAAATAACTTGCAATCACATTGTTGACCATAAATATTACAAAAAATAAATAAAAAGAGGAGATAAAAAATTTGAAAATTTCGACATAAATAAATTGTTTATTGAAAATATGACTGATGAAACTTTGATCCCATTTTCAAAGAGGAAATACTCTGTGGAAGATTCGTCACGAATTTTGAATCACCCTGTATCAGTAATTTGCAAAAACATAATCAGTACATTTTTTTTTCTTTTTTTTTTTTTATTGAAACAAAATTGAAGAAAATACAACGGTTCGAAAATTACTAAGTTGTAATTATCATTTTTAGCGAAAAAGATAAAGAGAAACCATGACCTGATTATTTTGAGTTAAGTCTACCTCATGTGCACATAAAATTAGAAAAAAAAAAATGGATGCAAAATCCCAATTACTCCGATTTTCATTCCACAAATTTCCAATTTTGGACACCTAAATCACCTTCACTGATCGAAGTTTATGAGACTGACAATGAATGAAGAATCGTTTTCGCAGTATGCAACTTCGTGGTGCACGACCGCTGTCTCAAGACCGTCGTCTCTCCCTGCTCCAGCATCGCGGCAAGCCTGATCAAGGTAAGCTTCTTCAATAGCTTGAATACAGTGAGAGAAAGGGAAGTTTTCTCAGATTGAATCTCATCAAATATCCATGATGAATGGGCGTGTGGTAATTAAATACAATTTTAAAAAACCATGACAATTATAGAATCAGCTAGCAATAATTGAAAATTATCAATTTTCAAATGCCACGTGACGTCACACAGTACCTCTGCCCCCATGTTATTCCGCTGACCATGGTTGTCCGCAGCGCCGCCAGACGGTAAAAGGTACTGTGTGACGTCACACGCGAGCGCGAAATTCAAACGCTGTATTAAGAAAACTTGATCTCCGTCAAAATCAACAATAAACAATTAGGTGAAATATTGTTTTCATCAATCCTAATCATCAAATTAGGAGATTACAGCATTAAAAAAATAAAATCATGAAACTTCTTTTTTTTATCTCCGATTTCGGCAGTGAGGATTCAGAATGTAGGTTAGATTTGTTCGAGGGTAAAAGGCTTGTTCAACATTATCTCCGCGATATTGTGCTCTCTCTGTGGACTGTGACTTGTCGGGCAATTCGGACAGCCCTACGATCAATAACAGAGCTCGGCGGCTCTCTTGGGCTGTTTGCCTCTTCGCGCTTAGCTCGTCGAAGTAGATACGCTCTCGCTTTGGTCAGACAAGACTTGACCGACTATCACAGACGCCTTCACTAGGATGTACATTGTACATACATAGACGGTTCTTTTTCTTTTTTATTTTTTTTTTCAACAACGTCTATCCAATTCGTACTTTATACTCTCGCACAGACTTTTATCACTTCTTCATCGGTAACAAATTATTCTCGATTGACTCACGATATCGATACGATTTTTCAATTCGTATTTGGTAGTATAATTATACCTATTTTTAGTTTATAATAAATAAAATCGATCCGCGAAACAAGACGAATTATAACGATATGAAAAATAAAGCTGTTATCGCATTATTTCTCTTATTTATTATTTTTTTTTCATCAACATTCATTGATTTCAAATATTGGATAATTTTTATGTTATAGCTTCCGTTTAATAAAATTTGTTGAAAAGCGTAAATTCTTTAGATATACCGTGAGATGGGGTTCAATTGAGATTTTAGTTCATCCCTGATAAAAATTACTATCACTGTACGATTTTTTTTAAAGGTAAAATTGAAAAGTTTTTTTTCGTATATATACATAATGTACACGAAGTTTTTAATATGAATATTATTTTATGAAATATGATAAAGTTTATTTAGCAAAAATTGTTGTATTACTGATTTACGCGTAAATAAAGTCTAGAACAACAAAAAATATTACACCAAAAATACATATATGATAGAAGATAGGAATTTATTCTTTTATCGGAAACACATAATTTTCTATGAAAATTGATAATTACGTTAAATAACTTTGAATTTCATATTATTATCAATTTCATAATATGATATACCGCAATTTTCCAATTCCGGATAAAATTTATTTAAAAAAACAAACGCAGAATTTATTTTCATCAGGAATGTTGATGGATTGAATCACAGAATGCATGAAAAATCGTAGTTCAATCAGTGATGACTCGTGGAAATTTTGGCCATGCAACAATCATAACCGATAGAAAAATTGTGATAACGAATTTTTTTTGCGTTCAATGATCAGAATCGAATTTGTTTTTCTCAATTATCATATATTCGATAGAATATGTAATCGAAGAGAAAAGAAAAGAGTCATGACGTATTTATTTGTTTTTTTTCCCCTTTTTTCAGAACCCGGTTGCACATTGTTGGTCGGAACAAGCGCACCACAAAAGGAAATTCTGCAATGTATGTCGGAAACGCCTGGAAGACATGCCATCGATTCACTGTGAGAGTAAGTATTACAACATGGAGAGGAAAACAATTCAAAAACATTTTTTTCAATCTGATACATATTGACATTCATTCAAAAAGTACGAAGTTTAAAAAAAAAAACAGAAGAAAGTCAGCTGAAATTATTTTACAGATTTTTCTATGCAGTCTAGAAATTAAAAGATTTTTTTTTTTCAAACTGATCACTCTTCAAAACTTTAGTAAGAATTTATAAATGTCTTCCAATAGTGTTAAAAAAATCTGCCAATTACTTTCAACAAATTTTATATAATTGAGCATTATATGGTCAAGATTAAAAAAAAAATTTGACAATGAGTGCAAAAATTAGCGATAATAATCCAGTGTTTCTATCTCTTGTATCCAGTATGCGAGTACTTCGTGCACACGGATTGCCAGGATTTTGCAGTTGCCGACTGTAAGGAGAACGCTACTTATCTGCCGGGGAAGGATTTAGCTTCCGTTCGCCACGCACATCATTGGCGAGAAGGAAATCTTCCAAGCAATTCAAAATGCATAGTGTGCAAGAAGACTTGCTGGTCCGCAGAATGTCTTTCGGGATATCGATGCGAATGGTGTGGCATGACGGTAAATATGAAAATATTAAACAAACGAAAAACCATCGGTGATACACAATCTCAGGCCTTTCCTAGTCGTGGAATTTGCATATGTGTCTTAAAAAACAGGGAAATGTCAGAGAATTCGATATGCCGATCGAATAAATTCATCGATAACACAATAAATTTACCCATTTCAGTCCCACGCCTACTGCCACAAGGGAATACCGCAGGAATGTACGTTTGGGAATCTCGAACCGATCTATTTGCCCCCACATGCTATCAGTATACCTCGAACGGAGGTACCAATGGAGGCTATCATCGGTGTCCAGGTCCGTCGCAAGGAAGTTCTCGCGCGTGAGTATTCTTGCCGTAAGTGTCTACTATATAATGAACATAAATTGTTACGTTAGTCAAGTTTTAATACAGAATGCAAACTATAAACTCCATTGCTTTGTCCAGTAATCGATAATCAGTGTTTAATTTGGTCTCAAATTTGCGTCTTGCTCTATATTCAAGGCTTTAAAATTACATTGCTAGGAATGTGAATATATAATTGATCCAGATTTATTGACAACAAAAAAAAAAACGATATTGCACGATATTTACTTTGTATCTGCAATTTACAGTTAATTAATTGTGCACCAATGTTTATTATTCATATCTTATATGTATATACAGTCGGTGTTCCTCTTTCAAATTAATATTTCTTCAAGTTATATAACACCTATATAGACAAATTTTGCGATATATCGTCATGGTAGGTATATAATGTATGACATTATTGAATTTTATGCAATAAAAATCTATTTTATGTACATAAATATATATTCTACGTAAGATCATATATTGAGTATTGCTTCGTATTTGCAGTCATGGTAGATATGCAAGAGATTATATTCGTAGTTATTATTTTAGAATAGTATTTGTATATAATAAGAGAACTTTATACAACAAGCCATTGATAATCAATCTGTGCCATTAAATTCATGTACATAATATCAAGTTAAATCAATTCTATATAAAAGAACAAAAAAAAAAAGATTTGGTAAAATTTAATATTTACGTTATAGAAAACTAATAGAATTTATTTAACAATTCAAAAATCAACGCTTACGGTAACAATATATTATTCACAATTTGTTTCACATACACACATTAGAAGCTTTTTTCGTCATCATTTGAATCCACTATAGTAGCAATATACTTAACATCCTAACTTTCCGAATTTTTCCAACTCAGGGAATGAATAACCTTTTCTTTTTTTTTTTTTAATGTACACTACATGATCGGTCTTGATCCTCACTACCATAATCAATATTTTTATTTATATCCTCTGTACAGTATTTTATATTTAGAAAATTGATTCACATATATGTGTGTAAATATAGACTCAAGTAACACCGATGATTCATATGCCTTTTTTTTCTTTTTTTTTTTTGTCAATATACTAATCGGAACGATTGTGCGTTTTTCGAATTCAAGAGCTAATTAATTCGCTTTTCAATCATTCTGTGATAATTTTCATTATTCATTTTTTTTTTTTTTATTTCCTGGTGTATTCGATACGAATATTTTTACGACATTATTCAGAAATTCGGATATACCAACGGTAGCTTATTAACAAAAAAAAAAAACTATAAATAATTGATAAAATATAAAGTCTGAGACAAAATTAAGCCGTTTTTTTTATAAACAATCATAAAAAAAAGAAAGAAAGAAAGAAAAAAAGAATTCGGACTATTGTTTGCTTCTCTTTGAAGATTACACCGGAGAGCAATTCGATTTCGCTGAGAGTGAACAAATTGGGGGCGAAGGCCACCTTGCCGCAGCGTTGAGGCGTCTTTCACTAGTTTTGCCACGTAGCTGCCATGGAAATTGTCATGCTTCCCCTCCTTATGTTCGAGGTACCTATTATTAATCCATCCTCTGCCATGCAACCATCTGTGTGTGCATATCTCAATATACAAAATACATTATACTATAAAAACCACACTCTCT
The DNA here is from genome assembly GCA_018420115.1 of Euura saliciscinereae. NCBI lineage: Eukaryota > Metazoa > Arthropoda > Insecta > Hymenoptera > Tenthredinidae > Euura > Euura saliciscinereae. The sequence goes on along the minus strand of JAFFZH010015287.1, from coordinate 16,763 downwards.
ATGCTCTCATCGTCATGTCATATTACACACAAAGATTGATCCTCATACATACTGCATCATTACTGCATCATATAAAGACATTTGCAGAATCAGAATCATAAATAGAATATTCATTTATATTTAGTCAATATATCCTCACCGTTGGCTGGTTTCGGTTTGGCAAGAATATCAGCGGTGTGGTAATAATAAAATCGAGTACAAATTTTCATCATCAACGATTACGTGTAGGACTGGAAAAAAATTCAATGAGATCACAGGGATCATATCTATAATACTATAGGAATTCAATCTCAATTACAAATTATTCTTAAACTCAACCGAATTATAATCCATCGAAACACTACAGACAGGGTTTAGACTTTGGCGCAATGTAATTACCCAGTTCCGCTTTAATTCATGGTACGATTGTCACTGGCAGTTTCAGCATGTACATGTTTTTCACTTCGTTGCATGTTATATCTTACAACCGTTATGAAGCCCGCTGCAATACACTGCGTCAGACTTTTGGATACAATTTCATTCACGTATCGACTGATCTCCCTACTTTTTTCTGCTTCGTATAAACCTTTGATGGTAAGAAGTGTATAAACTGCAACTACTTTCGAGCACAGAGAAAAAAAACCCTAAAAAATACTGTTATCGTTACTCATTCAGCGGATGATCCGTTCAAAGAACTGGTGATGGAATGCGTAGAGTTGTTGTAACGTTGGATAGGTACCGAAGGCAGGTGACAAAGAGAATATAGGAAATTGTCGTTCCTTATCAATGATGAGCTGTATAGAATCTCGAAGCAATTTATTTTGAGGATATATTAAAGATAATGAGTCATGTGGTTGATTTTAACTGCGATATGTGTTCGTTTGCAGCACGTAGCATTTCAGAGGAATTCAGTAGCGGAGATACTAGAAATAGAGACAACGATGAACCGGCACAGCAAAGCGGGGCTCATAGTCGTGATTCGAGAGCGCAGAAAGAAAGAGGAGAGGACAGAGACGAAGGTATAACAACTTATCCAATCTTGGCATGCATAGGCTCGTTGAAGAAACGTCTTTTCACACCAAGGATCATACATCTACCATGTCCATGTGCCGTTACAGAAATGATCAAAGTCTATGACGGCAATATTTCCGTGAGGCGTCGTATATTTCGAGTTATCAACGTCCCTCGACAAGCCAGTATCGACCAGGTCCTCACTATAGCCCTGAGAGCATTCCACATAACAAAAGATCTAAGTATGTCCGAAACTTGAATTCGTCATTAAATTTGTGTCTGTCATGATTCGATTGCTCATTTTCTTTTTATTCGTCTCAGGAAACTTTTACTTGACCGATTTATACGCAACGGACGAAGCTCGCTTGTGCGATCCTACACCGGTTACAAGCTTACAGCGGAAGGAAGGCAAGCGTCCGGCTGTCTTTCTACGCTTCAAGTGAGCTCCTCATGACTCTTACAATTTTCGATATTTCTTGATGAAACTTTGATTCTTGAAACGCAAAACAGCATTCAGAGAAAAAAATAGTCGGCTCTCTGTGACCGATACTTCTTGTAGCTACTCAGAGCAGTGAAGCTTCTATTTGGATATTGATTTGTACGTATTCAAATCACAGGGACGACGATTGCGGCGAAGTTAGAGTCTATCCGGGCAAGCTTCAGGTCTCTGAGGCATATTGCATCGTACCGGTGACCGAAGCGAGTACCGTAGCCGACCTGATTAAGGAGGCTCTTCCCCGATTCGGACTTGAAGACTTCAATTGCGAGGACTATCGATGTAGCGAGATATTGCTAGATCGTGGTGGTCAGTATCGATTGATTTTGCGTCCATCGATTCACGATTTAAATATGAATGATCAATAATTGACATCGCCTTCAGTTACGGAACGAGTATTATCATGGGACGAGAAGCCTTGGGATATAGTGAAGCTGTTGGGAAAAGACTCGATCCGGCAAATGGAATTGATGAGATTTTATCTCCAGCTAAAACAAGACCCTCACGGTCCGAACCTTGCTTTATTTGTCGGGAACCTTCCACCAAATCTTTCGGAACGTAATTATGAAAATATGTTGACGGAGTCCTTAGGAAAAGGTTCGTAACTCCCATCGACGAACTCCGATCCCAAATAAATCCTCTAATTTTCTTTACATCAAATCATTTCAGAGAATAAATTTTCGTCCATTGGCCCAATTTATTACGAGTATGGATCGATGGTGATCATATACGAGGATTCGAACAAGGCTGTTAGAGCTTTGTACACGTTACGCGAATCCAAATATGAGGACAAACATCTCTTAGGTAGGCGGCGCGAGCAGCGAATGTAGGAATTTGTGAAAATTAGTAACGCCTTGTAACGTTTCGCAGTTATGCTTCTACCGAGCATCGAGCCAAGCATGGTACCTCGGGGCGTTCAGCCTCTACTCGTATTCGTGAATGTTAAATCCGGCGGATGTCAAGGCCTCGAATTAATTTCGAGCTTTCGAAAGCTCTTGAATCCGTATCAAGTATTTGATCTGGACAACGGAGGCCCACTTCCTGGGTCAGTGGAATTGGATCACTCCGAAGAAACATCTGCCAGGTCGATTACTTATTTGAATCATTTTACAGATTGTACGTCTTCAGACACATCAAGAACTACAAGATTCTCGTGTGCGGAGGCGACGGAACGATTGGCTGGGTTCTTCAGTGTCTCGACAACGTCGGACAAGACAGCGAGTGCTCATCGCCGGCGTGCGCCATAGTTCCTCTCGGCACTGGAAACGATTTGGCTAGAGTATTGCGTTGGGGATCCGGCTACACCGGTGGGGAAGATCCGCTGAGCTTATTGCGCGACATCATCGACGCTGAGGAGATAAAGCTGGATCGATGGACGGTAGTTTTTCACCCTGAAGAAAAAGAGGACAAGTCTCAGCAAGCTCCGAATGCCGCAGGTGCGGAGACTCTCATTTAAAATTTGAATTTCATCAAAATGGATAGAATATTTCATCGGCTAATCTGTTTTCGATTCAGTTGCCGGCTCGACCAGCGAAGATAACACGCAGATATTCGTGATGAACAATTACTTCGGTATTGGAATCGACGCGGATCTCTGTTTGGCGTTTCACAACGCGAGGGAAGAAAATCCTAACAAATTTAACAGCAGACTTCATAATAAAGGAGTATACGTTAAAATGGGACTGCGCAAGATGGTCGGACAGAAACTCTGCAAGGATTTGCATAAACAGATTCGATTAGAGGTCGATGGAAAACTTGTTGATCTGCCACAGGTCGAAGGCATCATTATATTGAATATTCTGAGGTAGTTTGCTCACGGTAAACTTATAGTATTTCCTCAAAACACCTGACACATGCTAATCTCGTCTCTGATAAACAGTTGGGGCTCCGGAGCGAACCCCTGGGGTCCAGAGAAAGAGGATCAATTCAACAAGCCGAATCATTGGGACGGAATGTTGGAAGTGGTCGGAGTCACAGGTGTGGTGCATCTGGGACAGATACAGTCTGGCCTTCGCTCCGCTATGAGAATAGCTCAAGTAAGATGAACAAATTTTGAACGGTTTTTAGACGTTTGAACATGATTACGGTAACATTTTTTTTGTCTTTTTATCAACTTTTTACTCAGGGTGGACACATAAAAATTCATCTACACTCAGACCTGCCGGTTCAGGTAGACGGAGAACCCTGGATACAGAGTCCGGGCGACGTCGTCGTTCTCAAATCCGCGTTGAAGGTAAAAACAGAATTTGACTTCATTGAAGCCTCGGCGTTCCCTAAATTGTTCAAGTCTTTTGCAAGTATAAATTTATGGAACGCCGAGGTAATGTATTGAGATATTTAATTGTGGCACGTGATTTTTGAATATTTAGGTATTCAATTTATTGTATTATGTAGTGTTTTTTTTTTTGTTTTTTTTTTTTGTTTTTTTTTTTTTTGTCTTACATATTATGGTAACGCTATATACAATTATCATGCTCGTGATCTCCGCGAATAAAAAAAAAAAACAGAAAAAAGAAAGAAATAAAAACAAGCAGCAATTATTAGCTAACTGCTGATGTCCGTCAGCGCATGCATTCCTCCCCTAATCGCACTCTACTAATGTCTCCTTGTTCCTTTGTTCACTTCAGGCAACCATGTTGAAGAAAAATAAGATCAAGCGTCGGAATACCGAACCGTCGATTCTACCTGCTAATGGGGAGGGGGGCAAGAGCACGGACGAGTAAATCAACCATTCTGCAGCTTGCAACTAGTCGGTTGTTTGATCATTCGTTCTAAGCGGTGCGCTATCTCTGCCTAGACTCCTCCGTGCGTAAATTTTACATTATTTACGCGCAATGCACGCGAGAGGGGAGTTTCGGAGTGATATCGCCACTGATAAACAAAGGCAGAAAAAACATCTCGTACGAAGATTGTTCCTTGGCGCATGCTACCCTTTCGGTCCATAACTCCTATTCTTATTACCCCCGGTTATTGGCCCTACGCAGTTTATGCTTTTCGTATTTTTACCGAATTAGCCATGCATATATTATATCTTCCAGATTAGTAATTTTCTTATAGCTTTATATTATCTATCTATGTAAATTTTATTTAAATTATTATTTTTTTTATTTGTCTATTTTTTTTTGTTTTGTTATTATTCATTGAATATTAATTATATCTTTAATTTCTGGTGTTGTGAACGAAAAACGTTAATTTTTCTCTTCGTCGTTATTCGCATTGACTTGTTATCGATCGTTCCTTTGTGCATCCTCCTGATCCTATCCCTTCCTAGGCCACGATGCTGAAGAAGGTGAAGAATAAAATGAAGCGGCGAAATACAGAGCCCAGCATGCAGTTAGCGCTACAGGCTGGACCCTCGACCGATCCGGATCTCGAAGTCTTCTGAATCAACGCTCGTTTATCACGTGCGGAATAAAAAATCACCAAAAGAGTATTATTTCACTGTATAATTCATACACAGAATCACAGATTCAATTGTGATCCGAATGGCCTCGTTGCGTGTTGTATAGTTTGAAAAGAAACCAAACGGTTTACGCCATTATACCTTATATACTGTTATAATTATCTACACACACACACATATTAAACTACTTAATATATTTATTCTAAAATGAAAAGTCAGAAAGAAAGAAAAAAATAATTCAAAGAACTATTGTCAAAGTGATGAACGAAAAAAAACAAGAAAAAAAAACACGCAACATATAAAAGAAAGATTCATTTCAAAATCAGTACTCGTTAATTATAAATTATTATTTCTGTTCAAATTAAGACGCGTTTATTAGAAGTGAAATAGATCTCATTTTTAAATGTTAATTATTAATTATTAGTACACTTGTATGTAGTTTATCGATAAATATTTTTTTAGTAAGAATTATTAATTATAATAGATTGTACCAAAAAGAAAAAAAAAGAATGAAAGAAGAAGAAGAAAAAGAATGTTACTATACGTACAAACAAATGTTAACCAGTATTGAATTGATAAAAACAAAAAGCGTCACAAAAGAAGCTTATATACCGCTTATAAGAATAAAAAATGATTAATTTGCATTTATGTTTATATATATATATATATTTGTATATATATATATATAAGTTCGTTAGTTAAAAATAAAAAAAAAAAAGTAAACTGTAATGTATATTACGTTTCGTATGGTATTTTACCAATCTTATGGCAAGTGTCAAGGCACAAGGAAAAGAAAAACAAACGTACACGAAGAATAAAATTAAAAATAAAACAAGAAAGATGAATAAGAAAATGAAAAAAAAAAGTATAAAGAAAAAAAAAATAATAAGAAGAGTCAGTTGTTATTAATATATTATTATATGAAATATTTACAAACTAAATATATTAATATATTTACATAATATTGTATTAGTATTACGATTTTAATTTGTGATTGTTGTCATTCTGACTGCCGGGCAGTCTGGAGTTTATATACATATGTATATATTTTATATAGTATATTCAATATTTATGTATGTATATAAAAAAAAACCAGTTGCAGTCAGAGAGTTTCCTAGAACACGTGAATAATAAATTATATAATATAAACATTATTTGAGTAGAGCTGACACGGGCACAGCTTCGCGTTATTGCCAATACGTCTGCGTCTGAAATTATTTATTTAATAAAAGCTCAGCGTATAAAAACTATCTTCTTAGATGATGATCCGAAGACGAGGCGTATAGGCAATCAAATGCAAACATCTTCTAGACTATAGACTCTTGCGAATTACTTAAATCTATAAGAAATTAGCTAGAGTCTATTTCTTTAGTTTGAATAACACATTCCACAATATAATGTGGCAAAACCATGTAACTTGTTAAAAGAACAAAAAAGAAAGAAAGAAGAAAAAAACTATGCCAAAGAAATTCGAGAAAAACAATAATTATCTAATGATAATTAAATGAGAAAAAAGAAATTACAAATTGAACGTGACTTTTGTTACCCACGAGCAAGTTCTGCAGCACAGGTCTACAGTGGATCAATTTGACGATCGAGTAACCGATGAGACTAAATTGAGTGAAAAGAAAAGTTGGCTAAAATAAAAATAAGCCAGTGCGATAAGGTTTTCGATGAAAGTGGATGCGTGTTGGCATCATCCATAACGGAGGGACAATTTCGGTGCCAAACAGATGTATATAATATATAAAGATATAGGGAATAAGAGATGAAGAATAAGAAGACGGGGTATGACGAGCGGTATAGTTGCTGAAATTTGTTTGATAAAGAATTGTGGAATATTGGATACATTGTGAAGATAGAGAATGGTTCGGTGATGATGATAACAATAATTATTATTATTCACTGCGAAGAACTATTTGAAGAAGGCGACTCACTTGAACTGTGCTGCGACGTTTGGGGTAAAATATAATGCTTTTCGATGGTGTAGAACATGCATCAAAGCTGAAGAAAAAAATAAAGAGATGAAATAAAAACGAGGAAAAGAAAATATGATGACATCCAGAACATAGTCCGTGTTATCGAAGCGCTTGTAGAACGCGCTCTTGCATCTAGTCAACTAATCCCGTAGACGAATTCCCGCTGGATGTCTTGAAGTAAAGAATAAAAAGAAAACAGAAATTATAATTGAAAAGGCAAAGAAAATTTTAAAGGGAGACCCTCATATCCGGATGTTGAACGGTCTCCCCTTCCTAATCTGCCGGCGGTGTATGGGGCTCAGTTGTTCATGTATTGTGTCCGGGCTCGAGCATGAATGACACACTTCTGGCAGATTGGCGAATATACATTTGTTAATTGGATAATAAACTGTAATAATTATTCATTTATTTATTTTGTTTGAAACTATGTGAACAAAATAAATAAATTATATATATATATATATATATATATAAAAAGAAACAGAAATAGAAAGAGGAAAAAAAAATATTAATAAGCTATGAACAATCTAAGTATAATAAATGAATGTATGTGCTACACAAAGTGAGCAAAATCGTTATCTATATACCTTTCCTCCCTATTTATTTTCATTATTTATTATTCTTTTATTCTACATAATTTATAATTTTACACATCAAGGAAATTTTTTATTTTTTTTTATACAGAATAACTGAAACGTTACATTTTCACTCTACTACGACTGATTATAAAGTCAAATCGAATGGTCGATTTCCCTGATCCCTTTTGATATGTTTGCCCTTTCACACAGTCGAAGTACACGTTAAAAGGATCAAGTATTTTCTGACAACAGCTGGTCAAATAATCAGCTTTTAAGGTTTTTTTTTCGATTTTTCAAGCCAACATAGCGTGAAATCCAGATGAACAATAGAAAAAGTTCTTATACAAAAGTTCCGTGTCTTTCTTTGAAATTTTTGAAAAAACTTTTTGCAATTTTTTGTGCCTCGCGAAACTGCAGTTTTGGTGAAAAATCATCGAAAATCTTCAGTAACAAAAAAGTGCCCTAATCGAATTGGCTGAAATTTTTACACAGCATGTCTTTTTCAATGCCAAAAGTTGTCTGAAAATTTAATAGTGGGCCGAGCAGTGGTTCGAAAGATACATGAACAAATATTCGCACAGTGGCGAGAATTCGGCGATTATGAGGTCGCGAAACAGTTTTTTCGGCCACGGTTCAAAAATTGAAGCTCGATCGCGAGTACGCAAATAAGAATAATAAATATTGATCTTGAATTTTCGAACCGTGGCCAAAAAACTGTTTTGCGACCTCATAATCGCCAAATTCTCGCCACTGTGCGAATATTTGTTGCTGTATTTTTTGAACCACTGCTCGGCCCACTTTGAAATTCTCAGACAAAATTTGGCATTGTGAAAGACACGCTGTGTATAAATTTCAGCCAATTCGATCAGGGCACTTTTTTGTTACTGAAGATTTTCGTTTATTTTTCACCAAAACTGCAGTTTCGCGAGGCACAAAAAATTGCAAAAAGTTTTTTCAAAAATTTCAAAAGAAACGCAACTTTTGTATAAGAACTTTTTCTATTGTTCATCTGGATTTCACGCTATGTTGGCTTGAAAAATCGAAAAAAAGCCTTAAAAGCTGATTATTTGACCAGCTGTTGGCAGAAAATACTTGATCCTTTCAACGTGTACTTCGACTGTGTGAAAGGGCAAACATATCAAAAGGGATCAGGGAAATCGACCATTCGATTTGACTTTATAATCAGTCGTAGTAGAGTGAAAATATAACGATATTTTAACGAAAACAATGAACTGATTCAGGATTCTGCTTGAGGATGGAGCAGTGAGTTGTCACGGCGGCAGGTATCCTTTCCGCATCATATGCCGCCCGCACAGTTTCGTAGTGTTTACACCGCGACGAGCCACCCCTTGGTCGGAGATAATGCCGCAGGTCTGCATCCAAAATTATTGCGACTAGCGTTACCGCGGAAAGATCGCAGCTCATCGCCGATCCTAACCTCCGAACAGTTTGACATCAGGCAGCTTTGGTGAATGAGGTTATGTTTCATCGCGATGTACGATAATATTTCATCATTTTTCCAACGTTTTCCTCTTATTGACACAATGTTAGCACTCACCCTACGTTTAATAAAATCACGTTAGCGTTTCTGACAGCTAGCGGAGTAGCGGACGCCATGACACATACAACTTGGATCGATTTATTTTCATCGATATCGACTTTTAGCGTATGTATATGACAAGGATACTTAACTATAGAAGGATGCCCAGAGAAGTGACGTCATGCTGACAGTGTGTATCGGCATGAATGCGTTTCGGAACACCAACCGTACCAACTGACAGTCTGCATCTGATGTCCCCACCCGGCTTCCGTACAGATCCCATCAATGTTAACGGCCGGTTCGGTGGTGGGGGTAGACTGATGACGTAGCGCTAGACCCGTCGTAGACCTCTATCCATAGCCGTAAGTATGGTTTTCACGGTTTTACATCATTTTCATCGTGTTAACTCCATTCTAACTAGGTTAGCCCGTGAATTACGTTAAAATAATATTCTGTTGTGTTGTAAACGTTTGCTAGTGCCATGTTTTTCGAGTAAATGTACTCGTGACAACAGTGTTTTGAGGTTAACTATACATATTTTTGAATCTAACCATACATACCATACATATTTTTGAATATGTATGGTTTATAATAATTCAATATTATAGCTGAGTTCCGAAACGAGCCGGCAGTACTGTCATCAGTCTTGTGTTTTTGTCATACAGCTGGATTTTTGGTGAGCTCCGTCTCTCTCTGGCAAGATTTTCAGCGCTAGCAGCGAATTTCGGAACACGGCCTATATTATATTAACATAATAGAAAAATTTAATTTAACATAAACATAAATGTGTTCACTCAATTTTTAAGTCGCAGTGTCTAACCGCACGAAACCCGTGACTCCAACACGGGACCCGTGGCTCCAACACGGGAATCCGTGGCTCCAACACGGGGCCCCGTGCCTGCAACATAGGATCTTCATGGCAAGAAAATCATACAACACACACAAACATGATACAAGGCAGACGTTGTTCTATGGCGGGTCAAGTTTACAACTGCATAATTTTGGCTAGAGGGATAGTTTTTCGCTACCCTGGGCACACGCACGGGTACGGCAACACAAAATAACTACCGGACGAATAGCCAATACTTGATTTTGAGCTTATTTGTCCGATTGCTGTGTTGCAAGCACGGGTCCCGTGTTAGAGTCACGGGTTTTTGTGCGGTTAGACGCAGCGTTTTTAATTGGGAGGATTTGTGGCTGTGGAAAATGAAATTCGAATGCGTATTCGCAATAAGCAGCGCAAAATTATCGAATAGATTGTGGAATATTTCGCCACCTTAGTAAGTATTTATTTGCCCTACAGACCATTTAGATTCGACCGGAACTTTCGACTTTAAATTTAAATAACATTGGTCAAAAGCATTGCCATGACAGTATTGTATAATCTTCTTAAAGTGATGTATCCTTACAACAGTTTATCATTTTATTTACTCAATTTGTATTTCTATTTCAAATTTATTTCATGAAACTCCAGTTCGTTACAAAATAGTCTATACCGCAAATAAATACTAAGGCGACGATTTGGTTTACAATACATATTGTCTGATTAAAATCTTAATGAAACCCAATGTTTGTCAATCCGTTTATCCAATCCGTTTTTCCTAAGTATTATCCGAATTGTGTTATACATACACAAAGTAATACCCAACGTTACGAGAGATGTTGAAATTAATATTGCATGCCACACGTTATTTCCAATTCCTTTGAATTTTTCAGTAAAATATATATACATACCACTGATCTCTAGTGGGGTAAATCAATTTTACCTAGCGGTCGAGTTATTTTTCCAACGAATTGCAATACATTCGGTATAGTGAGTTAATCAATAGCTTGTTCCATCCCAAATAGCAAAATGTCTGCACAGTGATGGCGTATACGCACGCACGTGTGCGGATTTACCCCACTGAAATATAATATAACTGGAACGAACGCCAAGGCGGCTGGTCCGAGCCGAGAGAGATAGCTGTTCGCGACAGCTGTTGGTATTCTCCTCTCTGTCCGTACAGTCAAGTCCAAAAGTTGACCTTACTCATGATTACTCAATATTTAACCTACCGTGTATAAACGATTCTCTCTTCAAATTATCGAACAGCGATCTAATAGGTTTCAATTATAAATGAAACTCACAAATTCAATTCTATTTCAGATTGTTTTGATTATTATCAAAGTGAGCAGGCCGGACTAACTTTTTGCAGATGCTTTACGATACTTGGATGTGCGCGTGCGCGACGCGGTGAGACAGAGAGGACGATACCAACCAGCAGCATGGTGGAAGTATTACAATGGGGATTCTGAAAGCCAACGTGGCTGCCGCTGGTTATCGTTCCTAGTAGCTGTTCAAAGTTTTTTGATATTGGGAGAGAACTAGTTTTAGTGCCCGGTTGTTTTTCAAGGGGTTTGAGGCTTTGCCTGTTGTTTGTGGTTTAAGATATTAATCATACAAAAAAAAAGGAGGTTTCGGTCATTTATTAGCATTTTTGATGCTGGGCTATTGTGCCTTAGACCCGGTCTTCAATAGCTATAATCCAGAGGAGGGGGAAGTTGTTTACATTCAGTTAACCTCTATCGAGTCCTATAACTTACCGAGGACACTATAATATCTCAGTGCTGTGATCAACAACTCAATACACAACGAAAATAGAAAGAGCGACGCCTGGCATCCTGCTTCGGGGAAGAGGGAGGAGTTTTGCTGACTTTCCTTTTCCTTCCTTTCTTGGAGGTGGTTGTGAGTTTGATTTCCTATTGTTTGTTTTGTATTGAATCCTGTAGTATTAGCAGTATGTCAGATAAACCTGTGAAGAAGAGGTTAATAGATGAGGTGGAAAAGCCTGATGAAGCTGAGGGTGACTCAGGTTCTCATCTGAACAAAATTGTTCTTAGAGAGAATGCCCCTTGGGCTCCTCCAGACAGGGTGAAGGAAAATAGATACGATAGTACGGACGAGGGTCCCTTTTTGGTCCAACTGTATGACAAAACTGGGAAGAACTTGGGTAATCTTCATTTTGCGGGTTTTGCCCGGAAAATGAAGGAAGTTAAACAGGGGATTTTACGAGTTGCGGCATCGGGTGCAAATAGGTTGAATATTACTTTTAGGAGTTTTGAGAGTGCTAACGCGATGATTATGGAGAATGCGAGCAAGATTGATCCCAATTACGGAGCTTTTATTCCTGATTTTGCATTGTTCAAAACTGGCTTAGTTAGAGGGGTTGATCCGAAGTTGAAATTAGAGGAGATTATGGAAGAGCTGGAAGTTTTGGATGATGAGTCAATCAAGATCTCTCATATTGAGAGAATGCTCTGGTCTGAGAAGGACAATGAGGGTAAACCTGTGAAGGTTAACTCTTCTCGTATTAAGATCTTTTTCAGGGGTCGTGTTTTGCCCAAACGAGTAGCCATTTGGTTCACAGTTAGAGATGTTGCTCCCTTCATACCAAGCATTAAAATTTGTTTTAAATGCTTGAGGTTTGGGCATGTTAGAAACCAATGCAGAGCAAAATCAGACAGGTGTTGCAGATGTGGGGAAGGGCACGCAGAGGTCGAGTGTAAAGTGCCTGATGTGCCGGCACAGTTTAAGTGTATTCATTGCGAGGGTAAACACTCGGCCTTATCTCGTAATTGCCCGGTGTTTGTTCAAAAGAAGAAATTTCTTGAGGAAAAAATCAAAGCTGAGAACTCTGAGGGAAGAAGTCGTTCAAAGGTAAGGGGAACTTATCAGACGGAGAGCTACGACCAGGATTTTCCTGAAGTTGGAAGCAGAAGAGGTCGGTATGCAAGATCAGAAC
>JAFFZH010015286.1:15827-30449 GCA_018420115.1 Euura saliciscinereae | reverse complement strand
ATTATCTCGCTCATGCACAGACCGTACGGCTTCAAGTACTCCGTATGAAAGTTGGGATAGTTGATACGTTAATCCGATTGAAATAATTACTGTCGGTTAAATATGGAACAGCAGTATCCATATTGTGTACTTGCAAAAAGAAGTGAAATCTAAATACAAAAACATCGTCGATGTAAAAAAAGCCGCCAAGTACCCACGCAAAAATGAGCAAAACGTATCGCCAGTCTGTGTCGTGAAATCAAGAAAGAAACCAAGCACCGAGCGTACCCCTTTGATCTCTCAGCAAGTCTACGTCGTCAAGTCGGAGTTTCGTGTGAGGATATCGAAACATCATTCCAAGAGCTACGTACTTGGCGGGCACATTCGGTGTCATACAGCTATACGGAAAAACCACTTTTTTTGTGTGATAACCGAATTTTGAATACGATAGCAATACTTTTCACTAGAAAACTAGTTACTCCCCACGATAATCGCATGGTAAAATAAGTATTTTACACAAGTATTTAATCATGCGCATCACTTCACAGAAGTAAATATCTTCTTCAATAATCGTTGACGTTTCACTGTCATTGCATTATCAGATCAGACTCAAAACTCTTGAATCACCATACATACCTATGAAGCCAATAAGCTGTGTAGAGTAAGTTCTCCTATGATAGGTAACTTACGGTGGAACTTGAGTATGTAGTGTGATGTAGGGAAATAAACGCAAGAGTGTCCGCTTCCAATAGTGTCGAATCAAGAAAACCTTATCTTGTTACTTCAACATGAACCTTAAACTCGCAGCTACGGATACACGTGATTGCTGTAACAGTAACTAGTATAGAATGTGGGTGTTCCGTATAGAGATGAATATAGAATCCAGTTGAAAATTGCCCTGTGCAATCTTGCTCACCATCCGTGCGTATGTGATGTACGAGTAGATATATTTTTCCGCTTCAAAGACGCGTTTCGACGTCGAATTTTGCTCGAGATTTTGTTGGTCATTTATTATATTTATAACTAAATGTATCAGGATGTTCCGATTGCGATCGTTGTACTTCGAATATAGGTAAGTTTCCCGACCACCCGTGAGGTATTACCTTCGGCTCGTTTCTTTTTTTTTCCAACAGTGGAAAGATCGCTAATACCGAGTCTATTATCGCGCCGAATATTACATTCAATACATTGTATACGTTTCAAAGCGTTACTTAACGTACGTTGTGTGATTGTGACACACGTCCTGTTTACACCTTCTTTCACATTTTTCTTCTCCCATATCGAAAGTGTACCGAATCGCGTCGCTTACGGATGACTACCATAAATCTCTTTGGATCGTGTTAGAATCGTCTGAAATGGAAAAAATTCATACCGGATGACTACCAAAAGTTACTCCTCAGGAGCGTAGCGCGGCCCAGTCAGTCTTCGCTGAGTGCGCAGTTGGGTGTTTACCGAGTGAGTTTAGTGCTACCGACTTCAACGTTCGCGAGTTCTTCCATTTCAGAAGTGACCCGTGGTGTCGCTTCTTTTTCTTCGACTCCAACGTTCGCGAGCTCTTCCATCTCAGAAGCGGGTCCGACCGTTCACAGAGGCTCTCGCGGAACGACTGACTCCGGCGAGTCACCAGCAGCCCTTTTATACACGAGACGGCAGCAGACGACGACTACGACTCCTTTGTAGATTTAGAGTACAAATTGTTAAAGTAGAATTATCTGCAGTTGATTAAATTATTCAAGTATAGACCGAATCCATCTCAAATCGGGCAGGCAAGGCTAAAATGGAAATCGTGATATCACAGAATTTTTTCAAAATTGAAATATGTTGTTGTTTGATGAAAAAAAAGCGACCTGTATTTTTTTGTTTCGGAAAAAAAAATCTTGCTACGAAGTTACGGCTATTTGAACATTTAATCGTGCGCTACCAAAGTTCTTGAAAAAGGAACACTTTTTTTTGTTAATAACGCTATATCTTTGATATGGATCATCGCAAATACTCCATCCTGGTCTCATTTTATAGGGTTTTTCGCATTATTTTGTAATTCGAAGAAAAAATCAAGAATTTTCGAAAATTGACGGAATGACGTTTATTTTTCGAAAATTAGGGAAACCTGTTTTTCTCGAAAAGTGATTTTTTCATTTTCTCAAAAATTTTACACAATATGTGGGGTAATATGACTGATATATATCCTATGAGTTTGATCGATGCTAAAACACTGCTTCATATCGAGAAAAGAAAAATTTCGTGCGTCACCGAAATTCGTCAATTCCTGTGCTGGTTTTGATAGATATAGTATTCATTATTATGTAGTTATGATCATATTATTATTGTACGATATTATTATTACTACAATAAATCCCTGATTGTAAATTTTGTATTTTTTTCGTGATAGTCTTTATTAGCAGATCAATATTCGGTCTACGATGTTATACATCATACGGCATTTGGTCATTTACTTCCTCAGGTACGTATGTATCAAGTTTTAATAATATTATTTGGATCGAAAAATCTGTACACATCTCAAAGACGCCCACAAAGTCGACACCAACACAGGAATTGACGAATTTCAGTGACGCACGAAATATTTTTTCTCGATATGAAGCAGTGTTTTAACATCGATGAAACTTAGAGGATATTTTGAGAAAATAAAAAAATCACTTTTCGAGAATATCGGGTTTCCCTCATTTTCGAAAAATGAACGTCATTCCGTCAATTTTCAAAAATCCTTGATTTTTTCTTCGAATTACAAAAGAGTGTGAGAAACCCTACAAAATGAGACCAAGATGAAGTATTTGCAATCATCCATTCCAAAGATATAGCGTTATTAAGAAAAAGTGTTCCTTTTTCGAGAACTTTGGTAGCGCACGATTAAATGTTCAAATAGCCGTAGCTTCGTAGCAAGATTTTTTTTTACAGAACAAAAAAAATACGGGTCGCTTTTTTTCATCAAACAAAAACATATTTCAATTTGAAAAAATTCCGTGACATCACGATTTCCAGCCTGCCCGATTTGAAATGGATTCGGTCTATAGATAGCAAGGAGATATCAATTTTCGGATTGATTTTTGTGAACCGAATGAGGTACGGCAATATCTACCGGACGCTCGGCGAGCTTTGTACGCGAAAGGATATCGCGGTGGATCAAAGGACTTCCATTACCTTACTGTGGCGAAATGACTATCTGTAGTTCTGACCTAATTAAAGATTGAAATTCCTTTGAATTTATCAAGCTTTTATTTGCCGGAGCCGATCCTTCCACCTGACTGGGGTGGACCGCGAGGGAGTCCAACTCCTCGCAACTGTCGTCGTCCGAATCCAGCTGTGTTCTTGATATCTATATCTTATGGCTTTTTCTGATTCTCTATTGCGATCTGTCGCTCTTGGAACCGGCTGAGTTCGCACGGTTCCCGTCTGTGGCCGATCTGATAACTGCTTCTCTTTCCTTTTTTCAAGCTCAGGAAAGTCCTGATCGAGGTTTTTTTCTGGAATTTGTTTCGGCGCGAACCTGTTCATTCTCTTCGTGTTTTCCTTTGTATTTTTTTCGGCCAAGACCCGTTTGCTGTGAATATATACTGGACATGTTTTAGACAAAGCCGAGTGTGCACCTCCACAATGAATACAATGGAACCCCCTGAAGTCACCAGAAAGAACGCAATCGTCCTCCAAATGAACTCCCGAGCACCTGCAGCATCGGGCCGACTTAGATCTACATTGAGTCTTAACGTGACCGTATCTGAGACATTTGTGGACACAATGACACAACAGGGGATTCAGACCACAATCTAAGCCTCTTCAGGAAATGAGGGTGAGGAGTAAAGTCAGCGAACCCCACACCTTTCCCGGAACAAGACCGCAAACGTCGAACCAATCCACCTCCTTGTGTATCGTTATCCTCAGTCTGCTGTCTCTTCACTTGACCTCTGGGAATATGGAATTTTAATCAACGGCGGCCACAATGGCTTTCGACTCCTGACAGTCTCCTGGCCAGACCAAACCTGTTGTTCGCATGGAGGACCGCGATGGCCGACGCTTCCGGTGGAGAGGGGTGCGTCGAGATGGGCCGCCGAACGAATACGTCATGATGATTGGGCACTCCGAATTGACCTTGCTGATATTCGCGTCCGAGTCGTCCTCGTGCGCGGCCTTGTGCGTGAAAGATGTGAACGCAAACGTTTCATGAACCATGCCGAAAGCAGTCTCCGCGAACACGTCCACCTGCTAGACGACCTCCTGGACAGCCACACGGTAGTTCCGGATTCCAAATGGCTGGCCGGATATACAAGGAGGCGATTTCACTTCGCGGAATTCAAGTCGATCAGTCCTACTCAAAGATATTCGAATCCGCGCACAACGTTATTTTTCGAGTGTAGCGCACGACCGACGCAACCTGCTCGAGCATTCGGTTGCGAATGAAATCCCGACGGCTAAATGCGACATTTGTCACTTATCGACCTTGGTACGCACAGGGAAAACCTGGAAAACCGGGAAAAGTCAGGGAATCTCGAAAATTGTACTGGAATTTATCACTTGAGAACGATTAAGCAAATTTCATCTAGAATATGGTGTATATTTCGTGTGTATCGATGATAGTTTGAAATGGATTTACTTTCCTTGTCAACTTTGTCAGTATTTGTAGGTCGACAAGGTGCGTTCAGCCATTGGAAATTAACTGGAAAAATCTCATTTAGCGACTGGAAAACCTGGAAATGTCAGGGAATCTTGTGCTTCAAAAAGCGTACCAACCCTGCCTTGGAAGGGACGTCACAAATACCCCTTCACCTGACTGAATATTTAGGATTCCTCAAATATGAACTTTAATCTCCGATTTGTCGCCGGCAGACTGGGATTTGGAACCACTGTGAGCCACGACTCCAAGAAAACACGCCACGAGGGCAAACCCATGAGCTGCCAAGCATGCAAGGTGCCTGCGGAGTAAGGCCTATGAAACTGAAGACGGGCCACAAGGGTAAACCTACACCCGTGAGCTGCCGAACAGGCAAGGTACCTGCGCGGCAAGGTGCCACAGGGGCGAACCTACTGTAACGTGCTTCTCGTCAGAGGGAAAGAAAGACTTTCGTTTCACGTTACCCTACGGCGCTTTTCTCTAGTAATGAAAAATCTACAAGAGGGAAATGCTCAATTAATCCGGAATTGGGCGCCAGACAGTTCAATAAAGTAACAAACAATAAAGAATCCACAAGCTAGAGAAGTTGCGACGGACGTGCTCGGTTTACTCAAAATCATCCATTAACGGTAGAGAGGGGGTGGATTGCCAATAAATAAGGGATAATAACACAGTTTTGAATCCTTCAAGAGGCTTGCGTAGCCCGTATATTCAATAACAGTTGTCAACAATAAGATATGAAATTAACCTGATTTATCGGCCAGACGGGACGATAAACCTATCTAGAAACCACAATTTTAACAAGAAACAGTTTGTGACTCGATACAAAACAAAGTAACAAAATTCAACATTTCAAAATTTAACGATACGATAGTGATTACAATTCTCAGTTTGTAATCCTCCGTACAGAAATATTACAAAAAGTAGTTCAAACTAAATATCAGAAAACGGGACGATAACGCACGTGGAAAATTACGACTTACGACGAAATTAACAAATACTCGACAAAAGGTTCTCCACGGCTCCTACTACGTTCATGACACTCCAGGAAATACGGGAATATAAAGTGAATGACCTAGCGCTTCAAATGAATAATCTATCAAAGAAATAACTCAATCAGCAATCGCACTGATTACGATACAATGAAATAGAAAATGGACTTAGTCCATGAAACACATGCAATATGCGAAAACCCAAGCTTGCAGTTACAATCGGCAGACTGTTGGGCCAGGGTTCGGCGAATACTACCGACGGTCGGCGATTTTGTTTCACGGAACGCTGGCCCAGCGCTGAAAATGATAACATCATGCCAGCATTGGCACGACTGTCAAATCCTGCATTGGCACGACTGTCGTACCAGCAGCAATCGAACGTTCCCTGATACAAATTTTCGTCTACATTCCCGCCCAGGGATACTAGATAGCAAATATTTTTCACAAATTTTTAACCCATTTTTTTTTATTTTATCGTGGTTTTTCGGTATCTCAGTAATAATAATTGTAATTCCCATTCATTAGGATGAAAAAAAAAGATTATCTGAGTGAGGTTCGAGCTCGAACTAATCCGCCCCTCGATCCAGTAATTCAACCCGGTCCACCCATCCTAGTTCTGACCGCGCCCGGTGTTGCTTAACTTCGGTGATCTCTTCAAGTTCGGTCCCCATCTCGCTCTAAGTACCTGTTATTGTAGATTTGCACATTTCCTGACATCATAACGTTTACGAATGATTCAGAACTGATACTGAATTCTTGAGAAATCATACGAAGTCCTTTTAGCTGCAATATCTTTCTGGCTTCAACATATACCGTAATAAGTTATCGCAGATAGACTTGTGTAGACTCATTGCACGTTCGATTCTCGGATTAGGTAGGCATGAAAGGTTCTTCTCGAGTCCAAATAACTTTGAAAGATTGTGGCTGTGAATGGTGGTCGGAAAACCCTACATTATCTTTAGTCGTGTATTTTAGTCCAATTACATCTGTTTTTGTTTTGCAAAGTTTTGGTTTTCGTTGCAGATTCTCGTAGATGACCGTCAATATTTGCACCCTTTTGAAGTTGTGAAAAATTGTCAAGTTTTTTGGAGTTTTAGATTTTTGTCATCTATCGTAGGTATCTATGTAATTACTTAGAAAATAATCACAATTATCTGTGCTCAAATATTTTCTTATTTTTCAGTAGTAAATTTTCATAATGTTTCCACAAATTTTTATCTTTTGCGGAACAAAACAGTAAAAACTTCAGTCATCGCCTCTTTCTTTTACTTTGTTTTTAGAAAATACATTTACTAGTTCGAAATTAGTTAGAGAAAGTGTAGAAATTTTGAATTGTCAATTTATTTTTGGCGTGATAGTTAACGGAAGATAGACGACGGAAATTGTAATTTCTAACATTGCATTGTATAGTATTAATCGCAATATGCACTATTGACTGATTATAGTTTTGATAAAACTTTGTCTTCAGGGAACATTACAGTACAGATGAATGTCAATAAAATATGTATGATTATCTTTCCAATTCTTTCTGGCGATGAGGCAGAAGGTTTCCAATTTTAACGCGTTGCTGGGCGTGGAAGGTCATCTAAATAAAAATTAGCTGTTTTAGTTCGCATTATACTGCTATATACTCAGTATCCACAAAACGAACATGCCATCGTATGGCCAACGCTATTCGATCACTATCTGCCCAACGCTGAGCCAGCGTTGACATTCATGATCATTTGACAGTCAGTGAACGAGTACGAGTCAATGCTGGGCCGGCGATGGCAAAATGTCACCGTCGGCAATACAACTTTGGGAATGTTGGGCCAACGGTGTTGAATTGTCAGCGTCCGTAAAGCGAGCTTGGGAAGAATGAAAAGGGGTCTCCGCTACAGAGACAGAATTCGGCAGTACTACTCACTCACGGTATCTCTCAGTGTTCACTAAAATAATTGAATAACAAACTCTAAAACTTGAAATAAGCTATCGGTACGATAGTACGAGGATCAGATGCCTCTGAGCGAGATCTCACGGCCCAACGCTCGTAATGCGTAGCCAAAACTGCAATCTTAAAGAAACGTACTCGATACGATAATTACTGAGAAATCTCGTGGCTTTACAATAGAAAGTACAGGCCTTACCTTGAGATGATTAGCAGAACGGAATCAGCAACTATTAACACTAATTTAAATAGACTTTGCTAATAGCGATACGAGACGGTACGGTATGGAGTTCTCGAAGCGGCAGACGACACGTGCGGTGCGGATGACGGCTGAACGTAGAAGAGAGCGAATCTTGAGGGTTTCCCGACGATTTGGCTAGACACGGCGACACCGCAACTTAGCTTCGATCCTCTTTCCTCAATTTTCCGATTGGCTCAATTGACTCGCACCATAATTTGGGCAGTCCTGAAGTATTCCGACGTCACACGTGGGTGGGGAGATTCTCCATACCATAAGCGAGACAGGGGAAGACACACGACTTCTCGTTACCGGTGTTCTTACTCTCGGAATATTGCCAACTCAGAGGAGCACCTCAGCTGTGGATCCACCTGAGATTCACGCGGCTGAAGGATCTGACTGGAGGCTGACGATCCTGAACCGGGTCTTCGTCGTTGCTCCATCATGAGCGTCGTATTTAGCCACTGGGACTAAATCACGAGGTAGCTGCTCGTCGTTGGAACGTCTTCGCCGTGGGCGTCGTAGGTGACCATGCACCGAGAAAACAGTTTATTCATATTTAACAAACGTATTTAGTTGGCCACTTGCTGAAAATGTTTATTTATTGTTAATATATTCTTTTACAGTTAATAAATATTTTGTCCATTGGAATCACGAGTAAAATTATCCATCTTTCTATTAAATAAGTTATTTGTTTACGGGGGTTCATTTCCAGCAATTGTATATACGCTCACATCAAATACGAATTCAGTAAAACTATCAAAACTGCGAATTTTTTTCATTCAAACAAAGCTATATTTCATACTGAATTATAACCATTGGCAGTAATTGCATCAGGTATTGTTTCAACACAAGATTTATTAACTGTTAATAAATGCTTATTTGGATCAAGTACGACCGAATCTGTCTCAAATTTTACTATGATTATGTACAACAAGGCTGAGTTGAATCAAGTCATCTAGTATTTAATGCTATCCCTGCCTCATGTTACTTCAAGAGGGCGCTGGGTTGCGATCGGTATGTACGCCTGCAAAAGCGCGCCAAAACCCGCGTCACGACCTGTACGCATTGCCGGGGTAGTGTGTCCGAGCGCGTCTTCTTGTTACTTGGATCCGTTGAACGGCTATTCCTACTGTTACAGCTACTATTTTCGTTGGTGAATAATGAAGAATTTATTATTGTCGTGGGGTTAAGTGAACTCGAAGAAAAATTCAGGCATGGGTTACCATTTCATTTTCTTGAATGCTCAGTATTGCAAGTAACGCGTTGTATATACATGTAATACGTATTGTATAATCAGGAAAATGTAAAAGTAAGAAAAATTACATAATGTCGTATGTAATTCAAGAAAAAAAAATATATTGTATGTATGTATTTCGAAAATATACAAATCTAATAAATATATATATTATTCATAAACATCACGTTCTGGCTACCATTTTTTTTATTCCCAATAAATCTATGATTCATTTGATTCGAATAAGCAAGAATAGGATCAACTTTCTATGAGATTGATTCAACTTCAGGGAATATTTGTGTCAACTACCCTCACTTTTATTCCAAAAGTCGTATATTTACTGTTAACAAATATCCATTTACTGTTAATGTAGCACTTTTGTATCAAAGTAATCGCGAATTTGATCCGAAATTGATTTATTAACTGTTAACGAATATTCATTTGCTGCGACTAAATGGGGCGGGCTCGAAATTCCGAACGATTATTTGCCGAAAGACTCAAACTCCGACTTCAAAAATACCGAACTAAAAGTTTTGTAAGGTCTAATCTAGCACAAGGTTCAATACTCGATCACCACAAAAGCAGAATGGTCAAAGTGCCGAGTCGAAGCGATGTGAAAATCATTGCACATCCTGAGGCACTATTCCGAACCGGTATCCAAAAACAGATAAACAATCCGAATTCTTAGTTTACTAATTAAACAATTCCGAACGTCTGATTTGGAGAATCATAAAGTTCCGAAAAGTCGACCACAGAATGGACATTAATACGTAGTCTAAATATCATACGAATTTTGGAAGTTCGAAAACTCCGAAATTACCGCCACGAATATTGAAAGTTCGACAATAGAAGTCCCGAACTAGAAAAATCCCGAAAATCTGAAATTACGCTCGCGGTTTAATTTACTCGACGCGTCAAGATGGCAGCACCGTTGACACAACGATCTATGGCAGTTTCGATGCGTATAGACCGAATCCATCTCAAATCGGGCAGGCAAGGCTAAAATGGAAATCGGAATGTCGCAGAATGTTTCCAAATTGAAATATGATGTTGTTTGACGAAAAAAAGCGACCCGTATTTCTTTGTTAAAAAAAAATTGGTTACGAAGTTACGGCTGTTTGAACATTTAATCGCACGCCACCGAAGTTCTTGAAAAAGGAACACTCTTTTTTCCTAAAAACGCTATATCTTTGGAACGAATCATCGCAAACACTTTATCTTCGTCTCATTTTGTAGGGGTTTTCGCACTTTTTCGGAATTCCAAGAAAAATTTGAAGACTTTGGAAAATGATTGACGGAATGTTGTTCATTTTTCGAAAATTAGGGAAACCCGATTTTCTCGGAAAGTGATTTTTTTTTCTCTTAAAAATTTCACACAATATGTGGGGTGACATGACGGATATGTCCTATAAGTTTCATCGATGCTAAAACACTGCTTCATATCAAGAAAAAATATTTCGTGCGTCACTAAAATTCGTCAATTCCTGTGCTGGTGTCGAATTTGTGGGCGTCGCTGAGATGTGTTCAGATTTTTCGATACAAATAATATTACTCAAACTTGATACATACGTACCTAAGGGAGTAGGTACATGACCAAAGGCCTTATTATATACATATAACATCCGTACGCGGACCAAATATTGATCTGCTAATAAAGACTACCACGAAAGAAATACAAAATTTACAATCAGGGATTTATTGTAGTAATAACAAATTCGTATTATAATAATATCTTCATTTCCAATCAAATAGCAGTTCAACCATATATCTTTTTTTTACACCTTCACCCCTGGGTGCTTGGCCGTTTTAAATAGATGGCACTGGTTCTTCGAATGTTGAAGAGTCCTTTAAAGAAATACTAAAATGTCCCAAACTGGAACCGCCACTGACTTTCCTTAAATCCCGGGAAGTATTTAATTAGCCCTCAATTACCCCATAGGTCAAATTTCGATTTTCCAATGTGGCGGTTCCACTATAGGTAAAAATGCCACGTGTGGAACGTGGAAGTGAGTGAACATTCGGAGAACTAGTGCCATGTATTAGTGACGCACGAAATATTTTTTCCTCGATATGAAGCAGTATTTTAGCATCGATGAAACTTATAGGACATATCCGTCGTGTCACCCCACATATTGTGTAAAATTTTTAAGAGAACAAAAATCACTTTTCGAGAAAATCGGGTTTCCCTAATTTTCGAAAAATAAACGACATTCCGTAAATTTTTCAAAATCTTCAAACTTTTCTTCCAATTCCGAGAGAGTGCGAAAACCCCTATACAAAATGAGACCTAAGATGAAGTGTTCGTGATGATTCGTTCCAAAGATATAGCGTTTTTAGGAAAAAAGTGTTCCTTTTTCAAGAACTCCGGAGTCCGGTGGCGCGCGATTTTCCGTAACTTCGTAGCCAATTTTCTTTTTTAAGCAAAAAAATATCAGTGGCTTTTTTTTTTATTCAAACAACAACATTTTTCAATTTGAAAAATCTTTGATTTGAAATGGTTTCGGTCTATACATGTTGATTTGCACTCTGGTGAACAAAATTAGAACCATGCTCTTATCGTCAGTAAGGCGATTCCTAGATGTTTTTGTACCCAACACCACTGCGAACGGATTTGCATCAGCGGCTTGGATTTCGGTTTTGGCAATGACGCAAATTTACACGACCCGGTATCATACACCGCAAAAAATATTTTGTATTACCCGATAAATTTTATTTCATCCGAGTAAATGAAAAATTACTGGTATATTGTCAAGTACTAAATGTCTATGCTAAAATCAAATAAAATATTGAATAATTTGTAAAAAATCAAATTTCTTGAGTTTGAATACATTTACGCAGTGCAATGTTCATCAAAAAAGTTCCGGTCACGAGCCTAGGTGAATTGATGTGGACAGCCCCACTATAGGTTCGAGAATAGGTTAGGCAACAACTTCGACAAATTTGAACGATGACTGTTTTTCTGGATGGAAATTCTATTTTCACCCAAAACGAAATCAACTTCGGCTGGCTTCAAAACGAACCAAATAAAAATAGAATCAGGGCCTCTGACTCCGAAGGCTTCTAATTGTAAGTTACATACGGTGCCTCAATATTGAAGAGGCCACAAATTACATTTCGGCTGGTGTGTAGGTGAAATCTAGTCCGAATAATGGATCTCACTGACAAGCAGATTACTTTCCAGGCTCAAAAAATTCGACCGAAAATGACGACTACTGCCTGGCGGAGTTGGACCAGCCGGCATTCCTCTCATTCACTTGATCTGCATATCATCGGTTGGCCGTTCATTGGTTCAGCTGGCTCATCTCACATTTTCCAGGCAACTTGGTTGAAATGCGTAATTCCATCCAGAGAGTCTGTTGTTGGGGCACCCGTCATCTTTTGATGACAAGGAATTGAAAATTGATAATGTTTCCACCTAACTTATTACAATCAAGTTGGATAACTTGCTGAAAATGAGAAAAATCGCCACATTTCATACCATGAGATAACGGTACATCTTCTGAGACAATCGAACATTCCCTACATAACACAAGACGTCCCCAGACGATACCAGAGATGTCCAGCATGTCAGGAGATCCTGAGGACATCCCCCGTACGTCCCAAGACATCCTGTGTTATGTGTATCCAGTCTTAGATTGAATGGACCCAACGTTTTGTACATATTTCCGTGACGGCATTTTTTTGGTTTTCGTTGTTCTTGTATATAAAATACATAGGTTACAAAGATATGAGACAAATCCATTGTGTCTCGGATCACGTTTCATTTCTTGATTCTTCACAGACACGCTTCTGGTCGTCTAACAAAAAGAATCTATTGCACATACTATGCGACGGTTGTTTGTTTAACAAAAAAACGGTGATACCACTTTGACACAAAAAACGTACTCTGTTCGCAAGCTTCCAGAGCTCCTGACTACACGACCGAGTCCCTGCGTGCCTTGCGTCATGCCAAATCATAGTACGCCGGCAGTAACAAGATTTATAATGAGCAGAACCGAGCAGATTCGGGTAGATTTGTTAAAATATAATTACTGAAACGTTATTCGGGGGTCGAAAAGAAATAGGATTCGATCTCTAGTCATTCACGTCTGCTCCGCCCGGGAGGTCGCCCGAGTACCTGGGCCGCAAGTGACAGCGATTAACTCCCTAAAAAATCATCAATAATAGCCAACGCGAGATTACGCAGTCGAATCCCGCACTACAAAATTATTATTATATTTGTGATGTGAATGAATGGAAGTGATTACGCCGGACTCAGGTAAGTTAAAATTGAATTTTTCTAATAAACGATTGATGTGATTCGACGAGACGTATTCGAACCGAGACCGATTGCTAGATAACAATACCTCAGTCTCAACCTTTTGCAACAGTACGATTTTATTTGAATGAATGCAGCATTATATAATATTACTACTTCGTGGTTAAGCGAACAAAATATGTTTCCGGTCTCCTCGTGTGTCCGATTTATTACAAAGTGAAAGGTCCTCTTAATGTGTGTCCAGCTGCTGAAATGATAACGAGGTACGTATGGGTTGAAGCAATTACTTTTTTATCTATTCCTGTAAGTGGCTCCAAAATATTATTCAGTGAGAAACCAATCACATAACTATTAAGGGGAGGCTCTACTCGATTATTACCGACTTACCGCCATCAGTGGACCGTGTCGCTTATTTTCATTAATATCTGAATCTACGTGCTTAAATCGCAAAAAAGGGCTCTGTCGCAGATCGCTACGTGCAATTCCGAACCTAAATATGTCAAAACCTTTTCGTTTTGTGCGGAAACAAAGTAATGGCATTGTTATTACGAAAATGTGACAGTTGGGCGACGACGCCAATTGATACATTTTCGTAATAACAATGCCATTACTTTGTTTCCGCACAAAACAAAAAGGTTTTGACATATTTAGGTTCGGAATTACACGTAGCGATCCGCGACAGAGCCCTTTTTTGCGATTTAAGAGCATGCTATACTCATTTTTTACTCTTTTTACCGACCTTACCGGGTTTTCACTGATAGCAAAGCCTACGCGTCGCGAGCGCGGAAAAGGAACCAAGAGTGCAATTCTAAATGGAATTCCGAAGATATATGTCGGAAAACTTCTTTGTTTCATGCAACAATGAAGACGTATTCTTGAAAACTGCACAAACAATTACCATTTTGTGCAGTTTTCAAGAATACGTCTTCTTTCGGGAGGCTTGTAACGACTTTTGTAACGAATTTTGGGAATGTTCGTTACAATCTGAGGGAGGCCCACTCCGCCCGCCTTTTCCCCTGGTTTTGGTGAAATATATTTTATTCCGCGTTTAACAAGCCTCCTGACGCGAGTAAATGAATAATTTTATAATGATCGTATTTTGAAAAAGTATGAGTAAATTTTCGGGACGGGGGCACTTTCTGCGGTCGGGCCCACTTTGCCCGCAATTCTTCAGCTTTGCGGTACACGCTAATCTTCGGTCAGGTTTTCGTTTTTTGGTGAAAATGAAAATATTCAATGACTAAAAACTCAACTCACAACATTATTTCCTCAAGGGGTCCACTTGGCCCGGCCCTCCCCTAATTCTAAGGCTGAAGACCCAAGACTCTGGTATAATAGACTGGTCGACGGGATGGAAAGGTCTGAAACCT